>CAVMGG010000113.1:0-112428 GCA_963680895.1 Fragum sueziense
ACCAACTTCAATGAAACTTCACATGTGAACTCCCTGGAATATTTCCAAGAGACCTATTTCTCTGCTCTTAGTTTGAAGCTGCATCACAGAAAAGGGTGCCTTGAAATTAGTAACAAACACTTATTCAGGGAGGAAAACCTGTCTATGACTGCTCTTGTCTTCTTTTGTCTCATTGTTATACCCCCCACCTACGAAGTAGAGGGGGGAATATTGGTTTCACCATGTCTGTCTGTCTGTCCGTCCGTCCATCCGTCCGTCCGTCCGTCCATCCGTCCGTCCGTCCATCCGTCCGTCCGTCCGTCCGTCCGTCCGTCCGTAGACTTTTTCGTTTCCGTGCTCTAACTCAAGAACCGGTTGACCTAGGATCATGAAACTTTACACAGTTGTTGCCCATGACCCAAGGAGGTGCCCTATCGTTTTTGGGTCACCAAGGTCAAAGGTCAAGGTCACAATCGGACTTTGTTTAAAATCCGTTTCCGTGCTCTAACTCGAGAACGGGTTGACCTAGGATCATGAAACTTTACACAGTTGTTGCCCATGACCCAAGGAGGTGCCCTATTGTTTTTGGGTCACCAAAGTCAAAGGTCAAGGTCACATTCTGACTTTGTTTAAAATCGGTTTCCGTGCTCTAACTCGAGAACCGGTTGACCTAGGATCATGAAACTTTACACAGTTGTTGCCCATGACCCAAGGAGGTGCCCTATTGTTTTTGGGTCAATATTGTTTTTGGGTCACCAAGGTCAAAGGTCAAGGTCACAATCGGACTTTGTTTAAAATCTGTTTCCATGCTCTAACTCAAGAACCGGTTGACCTAGGATCATGAAACTTTACACAGTTGTTGCCCATGACCCAAGGAGGTGCTCTATTGTTTTGGGGTCACCAAGGTCAAAGGTCAAGGTCACATTCGGACTTTGTCTAAAATCCGTTTCCGTGCTCTAACTCGAGAACCGGTTGACCTAGGATCATGAAACTTTACACAGTTGTTGCCCATGATCCAAGGGGGTGCCCTATTGTTTTGGGGTCACCAAGGTCAAAGGTCAAGGTCACAGTTGGACTTTGTTTAAAATTCTTTTCCGTGCTCCAACTACAGAACCTTTTGACCTATAGCACTTTTCCAGTGACAAGGTGCTAGTGGGGGGTATTTGTCCGCTTTGCGACAGTTCTAGTTTTCCCAAATATTATTTGTTATGGACGTCAAAAACAGGACTTGTTTGGAAAATGGTCAAATACTTACGGTTCAGAGAGGAAAATACAGGCAATTTTAAAATAAATGGACTAATCCTAGAATTATTTAAGCCCCCTCCCCCTTCTGAAAAAGTGGGGTATATTGTTTTGCATTTGTCTGCCGGCTGGTAGATTAGTTTATTGGTCAGTAGACTACTTTTGTACAGACCATAACTCAAAAGGTATGCAAGGTAAAATTTTGAAACTTAATAGGTTGATAGATCTTACTAATGAGAAGAGAAGCACACAAGAACCTTAACTACGATAATTATAATTATAGTTATTACCCTTTTTTAGCTTGACTTTTCGAAGAAAATGAGAGCTTATACTGTCACTCGGACGTTGGCGTTGGCGTCGGCATTGCAACAAAGGTTAAAGTTTTTTCAAACATCAATAACTTCCATACTATCAAAGGGATTCAACCCAAACTTGGAATACTTATTCACCATCACACCCTCTACCTTACTATCAGGGCCCATGACCCTGGCTCCACTATATTTGGAGTTATGTCCCCTTTATACTAAGCAACTTAGAAAGTCGAGCACGCTGTCTTCGGACAGCTCTTGTTGATTTTCAAAAGTAATATTTGTCTGGAGCCTAACTTTTTTCAAATATGTATTTATATGTACTACAATTTACCATTAAACTGCTTCAATTGCCAGACAGCTATATAAAGAGTTGGTGCTTAGGGGGCTGTACATGTTTTACATACATCTGTAGTTTATTACATTTCTTATTTCATAACATTCACCAGGTTCTTCTTTATTTTCAGGTTAAAGTGTACCCACACAAACTCATCAACAGTGAATTTGTTAGATATTATCTAAATCCTCATATTTAATGTGTACCTAAAACAATGAAAAGTGATTTTACGGGTATAAGAAAGAAATGTGTATGTGAACAAGAAGTGTTGTAGGATAATGAGGACAATATTATTGTGAATCATTGATTTTTTGTGTACATGTTTGTGAATTAAGTGATAAAATTGAATTCTAATGTGAACAATGATTGTCACATGGTGATAGTGAATACTTATCATTTATGTGTATATAACCAATACTTTTAAGCCTGGAATTAAGACAATAGACCTATGATTGCTTAATTGTGTATAGTTGTGTCTACAAAAGTCATTGAAATACTTTATGAGTGATAGTTAAGCAGCAAGTTTAGAACAAAACTGACAAATTGGGGATAGACAATTCACAAAGACATCATTATAAACAGAGAAAGATTACATTTTACTAAAGGTATAGTAATTTTCTCAGTTTTTGAACATTTGAAGGATTCAGGTTCAATATCATGCAAGTCTTTATCTTTATCGCCTTATGACATTCCCATACCAGTTAATGGTATGGGAATGTCATAAGGCGATAAAGATAACCTTTCTGTTACTATTAAATAAACAAATGATAATGCAATTCATCTGCAATTGTTATAAAATGTTTCAAATTGGAAAGCAGCCACTGATTTGGTTATATATATATCTAGCTATATATGTATAATGAGGAGTGGTGCAAGTAAGCCACAAAAGCATGATTAGGTGCACTGATCACCATGATATAACCATAGATGTTGAAAGTGATCAAAGACCTCAAATTAAAATAGCCATGATGATACAAAATTGAGGGGTATTTGGGAATCACACTGTCTTTCCTCCATATATGGTCAGTAAGGGTGTTGTGGGAGTACTGGTTTGAGAAACAACAGGAATCCATGAGTAGGTGCTCCAGCCACCGCGATAT
The DNA here is from genome assembly GCA_963680895.1 of Fragum sueziense. Lineage (NCBI taxonomy): Eukaryota > Metazoa > Mollusca > Bivalvia > Cardiida > Cardiidae > Fragum > Fragum sueziense. The sequence continues at coordinate 2,967 of CAVMGG010000113.1, forward strand.
GGCCCTGGCAATTGAAAACGGCGTAAAACCCCTATAAACTCATACTCATTCCTCCATATGTTATATTTCAAGCTCAAATTCTCCATGATATCTTGATTGAGTTTGATACTGTTTTTAGCGAGCCGGGACTTTATGTCCGGGGAGCTAATGTCACAGCCCTAGTGTCGGCGTCAGCGTCGGCGTCGCGTCCCGTCCCGTCGCGTCTTCACTTGAAAAACTTTAACCTGGCCTATATCTTGGGCACTATTAGAGATACAGCTTTGATATTTCATACATAGATACATCTCGACAAGACCTTTCATTTTGGACCATGACCTTTGACCTAGTGACCTTGACCTTGGAGTTTGACCTACTTTTGAAAAACTTTAACCTGGCCTATATCTTGGGCACTATCAGAGATACAGCCTTGATATTTCATACATAGATACATCTCGACAAGACCTTTCATTTGTGACCATGACCTTTGACCTTGTGACCTTGACCTTGGAATTTGACCTACTTTTAAAAAATTGCTGTTTTTGTGACAAGCTCCCGTATAGGCGAGCTACGTTGTCCGCGGACAACTCTTGTTTTTTTTTGGTTGAGAAGTAGGTGATGATGCAAATTTTAGTATTAGATAGGCCCTAGTGAAAGTTATATTTTATGAAATCCCTTTGTCTAAGGATTTTTAACATGGCAAACTTCGGCACTGACTTATAATTATGACCAAAGCACAAAACACACACATACTCACACACAAAATAACAAGAACCAAAAGCTAAACAGAGGCTTATATGCAAGTAAAGATTCAAATTGTGTTGCTTATAATTAGATTAAAAAAGCAATATTGGAAGAAAATAGACACCTTTTTTATATACACACTTACTACTTGTGTCTTTCAGATAATGCCTAGAAGGAAGAGTTGGAAGAAGGCTAAAGCTAAGGAGCAGATGCACAGGGATAAACAAGGACAACACCCTTGCAACACCAATGGTCTGGAAACATCCTCATTGTGTCATGACACATCACAGAGCTCCACCAGTAGTCCTGCTATCCATGCCAAGAGGTTACCCAGTAGTGGTACCTCTTTCACTAAGAGGTTGCCCAACAGTGGTACCTCTTTCAAGAGTCCATCCAACAGTGGTGGCACTCTCAAGAGTTCATCCAACAGTGGTGGCTCTCCCAAGAGTTCATCCAACAGTGGTGACTCTTTCATGAAACTTGCACAGTATCACAATGTTTCAACAAGCTCATTTGCCAAAGCGGTACAAACAAACTTTGAAATTAATTCCTCATGTGAAAATATGTATGAAAGAATTGCTGAAAATGTTGTGAAATCAACAACAGAAGTCAGCCATGTGATGAACAAGCCACAATCAAATACAAATCAAGGCTATTTGCGAAGCAGTAATACAACGACAAAAAGATCATTTGGTACATACCATCAAGCAAGTGAGTGTTTTCCCATTTTTTCAAGAGGGATGCAGTGCACATGTAATGCATTGATGTCACTTATTGTACATTCTTCATTAAAATGTTTTCCACTACCTATTGATGATATCCTTTTTTCTGGTGATGAGTTATTCAGAATTAGAATTGCTGAACTTCAGTCAACAGAGAGTTATATATCTAAAATGCTTCTTTTCAATGAACTACCTGATCAGGTTCTCAAAGAAAGCATCAATTATCAAGTGTTGTATCATCAGGTTATATATGGCACTGTGATTCCCAGTATCCAAGATGAAAGTTCGAATTGTATGAATTTGAAGGAGGGCATTACAAACCTTTTAGAGAATCACTCTATGGGTCTGATAATTGTAGGAGGACTTTGCTCAAGCATTTTTCTAGATAATGATAATTATCTTGGACTATTTGACTCTCATCCACATGGATTTGATGGGTTATCTTCTTGTGATGGCAAGGCTATTCATTTCCTTTTTGAAAATATTGATCAGCTGACAAATTTCCTGTTTTCTTTCTACCACAGTTGCAATATTTCAATGGAGACTCAGTTTGAAATTCAACCAGTCACAATAACTAGACTTATGGCTATAAGTAATGAAGTTAATCTGACTGTTCATACGACACCGAACACCAATGAAAGAAAATCCTTATTAGATAGATATTTTGATGACCAGCTTAAAAAGCAGGAAATTCATAAAAAAATGCATGGAGAATGTGTTATTCCAAAGACTAACAAAAAGGAGTATATGAAAGAGTACATGAGAAAACGGCGACAAAGATCTGAAATAAGAGATAATGACAGAAAAAGTACATTAAAAAGTATGAACAAAGCAAGAGTAAACAAAGAATTTAGAGACAAGGAACTGCAAAGTAAAAGAGTTGGTAGGGAAAGTTCTGAATCAAGAAATAAAGACAGAAAAAGTGCATTAAAAAGCAAAAGCAAAGCAAGATTGAACAAAGAATTTAGAGACAAGGAACTGCAAAGTAAAAGAGCTTGTAGGGAAAGTTCTGAAACAAAAAATAAAGACAGAAAAAGTACATTAAAAAGTATGAACAAAGCAAGATTGAACAAAGAATTTAGAGACAAGGAACTGCAAAGTAAAAAAGCTGGTAGGGAAAGTTCTGAAACAAGAAGTAAAGACAGAAAAAGTACATTAAAAAGTATGAACAAAGCAAGATTGAACAAAGAATTTAGAGACAAGGAACTGCAAAGTAAAAGAGCTGATAGAGAAAGTTCTGAAACAAGAATTAAAGACAGAAAAAGTACATCAAAAAGTATGAACAAAGCAAGAAAAAACAAAGATTTCTGTAATAAAGAAATAAAATCAAAACGTAGTACCAGGCTGAATCCATTTCAATTGGAACGAGAAAGAATTTTAAAAAAAGAAAGCAGAAATAGACACTATGAATTTGAAAAACAGCATAATGCTCTCACAAAGGCAGCTAAAAGAAAAGCACCAGAATTCTGTGAACATGAAGCATTACTTGCTAAGAGAAGGTGTTTTGGAAATAGTTTGAATCAATGCATATCAAACTTTCATGCAAAAGCTGCACAAGGTCCCATTTATGTGTGTACTTGTTGCCATCAAACATGGTTTCCTAAAAGTGTTGTTCAACTCAATAGAATGAACATAAGTAAACAAAGTGAAGCATATTGTACAGGTTTGAAATCTGTAAACAATGAAGAATGGTTGTGCAATACATGTCTAGCATCATTGAAAGAAGAAAAAATTCCTCGGTTATCTGTGAAAAATGGCATGAAATGGCCAGACAAACCTGAAGTTATGAATTTGCATTCTCTTGAAGAAAGACTTATTTCACAGAGGATACCATTCATTCAAATAAGAGAATTGCCTAGAGGAGGACAATTGTCTGCAAAGGGAAACATTGTGAATGTTCCAGTTGACATTCAACCCACTGTAAATGCACTGCCAAGACAATTAGATGAACATATTACAATTGCAGTGAAATTGAAAAAGAGATTGTCACACAAGTCTGCCTGTTTTACTGAAAATGTCCGTCCCAATAAAGTAATGGATGCACTGAAATGGCTTCTTGAAACTAGTGAGTTATACAAGAATGCAGGAATCACAATTGACAATTGTTGGAAAGACAATATTCAAAATAATCAGAGTGAGGCTGTGAAAGAATTAACAGGAAACATTGAAGCTACTGATGACCGTCAAGTTGAATCTGCTCATGATGATTTCTCTGAAGTCAATGATGATGAATGTATACAAGGTAATTCTGATACTTTAGTTGACGATGCCAATATTGATACAAACAAAGTGTATGTTTTTGCGCCAGGTGAGAATCAGAGACCTCTTAGTCTGTATGAGGATAAAAATGCTGAATATCTGTGTTTCCCATCAATATTTTGTGGTAAAACAAGAACAGAAAACAAGGACAGGTCTGTGCCAGTACATTATAGTGACATTGCAAAATGGGAATTAAGGAGTGTTGATAGAAGAGCAGCAGAATCTGTTCCAAACATTTTCTTTAAATTGAAGAAAATACAAGCAAAGCAAGTTAGTGACAAAGTTAATTTGGCAGTACGCCGTTGCAAAACTGAAGGTAAAAAAATAACTGCTGGTCAGGTTAGAAATCCATCTATTATGTCTGAAATAGTCCGATTGAATGAGGGTTATTATATCTTCAGAACTCTTCGAAATTCCCCAGCATATCTGTCAACCAAGAAGAAAGATGTATTTGCTATGATTAGACAGCTTGGTCTACCGACCTGGTTCATATCGCTATCATCGGCTGATACCAGATGGCTAGATCTGCTAAAGACTTTGGCACAATTGGATGGTAAAATTCTATCGGACAGTGAAGTAGGTTCATTAGACTGGAACACGAAAACTAAGCTAGTTCAAAAGGACCCAGTTACTTGTGCAAGGTTTTTCGAAAACCGTGTTCAACTTTTTCTTAATACAGTCTTGAAAAGTTACCACAATCCTTTGGGAAAAGTAAATGATATGTTTCGTCGGGTAGAATTTCAAAATCGAGGCTCCCCGCACATACATATGCTTGTATGGACGAATGATGCACCAAAGTATCAAAAAGACATAGAACAGGAATTAATAGCATATGTTGATAGATATGTGACATGTTCAATAGAATCTGATGATCCTGAACTTAAACATTTCATTGACCTCCAAATACACAAACATTCAAAGACCTGCAAAAAAGCTGGTAAAGCAGTATGCCGATTCGGGTTTCCATTACCGCCATTATCAAAAACAATGATTCTTGAACCTCTAGACAATGATGTTGAAGCATACAAGAAGAAATACTCTGAGATACAAAAAACTATGAATGATTATAAAGATGGTTGTGATCTTGACTTTGATTCATTCCTTACAGATGTGTTAAAAATGTCAGAAGATGAATATATTAAATGCATAAGAGCTTCTCTTAAAGGCCCCAAGGTATTTCTTAAAAGGCGACCATCAGAAATGCGTGTCAACTACTACAATTCAGCAATACTAAAAGCTTGGCAGGCAAACTTAGACATTCAGTTTGTGCTTGATCCCTATGCATGTGCAACATACATTGTTTCCTATATAAGCAAATCGCAAAGAGGTATAAGTGCTATGCTTGAAAAAGCTTCACAGGAAGCAGTTGAAGGAAATATGGATCTAAAACGTCAGGTTAGACATATTGGGAACAAATTCTTGAACTTTGTTGAAGTTAGTGCACAAGAAGCTAGCTATTTAATCCTTCAAATGCCACTGACTCAAGCTACGAGAGAAGTTGTCTTTATCAATACTTCTCCTCCAGATCAAAGAGTATTTTTGCTGAAAAATGAAGATAACTTGAAAGATCTACCAGCAGATTCTACAGATATTCAAGCAGACAACATGATACAACGATATGCTAAAAGACCAAAGCAACTTGAAAACTGGTGTCTAGCTGATGTTGTGGCTGAACTTGAAGTGACTTTTCCTGAAGAAATGAAAAAGATATCACCTGATGAAGTAAACGATGATGATTTACAAGAAGACTTGGATGAGAAAGATTTTTCACAAAATGACATTTTAGTTACGCTGAAGAATGGGATTAAAATCAGGAAGAGAAAGAATAAACGTGTCATTAGATATGTATGTTACAGTAGAAAGACAAATTCTGAGAATTATTTCAGAGAAAAAATTCTTTTATTTCTTCCTTGGCGAAATGAACACAATGACATTTTGGGTGGTTTTGACACTTTTGAACAGCATTATAATAACAAAGCTAATCAGATGAAAGCCAAGCAAAAGCAGTATGAACATCTGATAGAGGAACTGCAAACTGCTCAACAACTTGCTGAAAATGAAATTAATGAGTTTGATGAAGTTGCTCCAAACACTGAACATATTGAAACTGAAGATGCAGATGCAGGTATCATACCATCTGAAGAATTCATTCATTTCAACCCTGATGCACACTGTCACAGAAATTATGATATTGGCCCAGAAATTGGATTACCAAGTAAATCTGCAGACACAGAAACATCTTCAATACGCATTCCTGAAAGCCAGTATCATCAGTTGTTAAGATGTTTAAATTCCAAACAAAGAGAATTCCATGATCATGTTACAAAATGGTTGCAACACAAGGAAGAGCCATTGTTTGCATTTCTGACTGGTGGTGCTGGTACAGGAAAGTCTGTTGTCATAGATGCTCTTTATCAGACTCTACACAGATTATTGTGCTCAGACGAGGGAGAAAACCCTGATGATATCAGAATATTGCTCTGTGCTTACACTGGGAAGGCAGCATACAATATTAATGGAACAACTATAGCATCAGCATTACATAGGAAAATGTACCAAACACAACAGAGCATGCATGCTGATGAGTTAAACACATTCAGAACAAAGTATCGCAATCTCTCAATTGTCATTGTAGACGAGGTTTCAATGGTTGGAAATAAAATGCTTTTATTTATCAATGAAAGGCTACAACTATTGACTGGTAGGAAACAAGATTTTGGTGGTATAAGCGTAATTGCTGTGGGAGATTTATACCAGCTGTCTCCTGTTGGTGACTCTTGGATTTTTAAAGACTTGACATGCCCTGGTCAAGGATTAGCCAAAAATCTCTGGAAAGAACACTTCAAAATGTTTGAATTAACAGAAATCATGAGACAGAAAGACGATGTTGAATTCGCAGAGCTTTTGAACAGATTGCGTCACAATGCCATTACCCTTCAAGATAAAGAGGAAATTATGAAGCGTCAAATTTTGCCAAGATCACCAGAGTATCCTGTATCCGCCCCCCATTTGTTCATAGAAAACAGATTTGTTGACGATTTCAATAGCAAACATATACAGAATCTTGCAACAGAAAAGGTAACTGTTAAAGCAGATACAGACATTTTGTCACAAACCAAGCTTTCAAATGATGTGAAAAGGCGATTGATTGAATCCTTGCCAGACAACCAAACTCATACTGGTCAACTGAGAAGTAAGCTTACAATTGCTGTAAATATGATGTATGACATATCACTTAATGTTAATGTTAGTGATGGATTAACTAATGGTGCTACCTGTATCGCTAAACACATAGAATACAGAGATTCAAATGTCAGACCAGCTATTGTGTGGGTAGAGTTTTCAGACCACAAAGTTGGAACGTTGACACGAAATCAGTACAGTCATATGTTCCATGAACATGTGGAGAAATGTTGGACACCAATATTTGAAGTGAAAAGAAATTTCGTTTTCAACAGAAAAACCTATGAAAGAGTGCAGTTTCCACTACAACCATCAGCTGCAAAAACTGTTCATAAGGCACAAGGTGCTACTCTGGAAAAAGTTGTGATCAGTTTATCACAGACAAAACCACGTAAAATACCACATATACATTATGTTGCACTATCCAGAGTGAAATCATTAGAACAACTACATATCTTAGATTTCAATGAATCCAGTCTTTCAAAAGATAGCAATGTTGATGATGAAATGATGCGACTGAGAGATAATGAATTACAACTCTGTTTCCGGCCTCTTTATACACTACATGCTGAACTGAAATGCCTTTTCAACAATGCAAGGTCATTGAACAAGCACTTTAAGGAAATCCAGTCAAACCAAAATGTTCTTGCTTCGGATATAATTGGTATTGCGGAATCTCGTCTATGTGCTACAGACACTGATGACAGTTTTAATCTAGATGGGTTTAACATTTTTTGCAATGATGCTACGTCAATTCAAACCAGGCCACATCATGGCATTGTGCTCTATGTCAAAAGCTGTTTACAGATTGAAAAATATCACACATTTACCACCGATGCTGTTGAATTTTCTTTTGTTTCTGTGAATTTATCATCAGGAATTGTTCAGTGCACTGTTTTGTACAAGAAACCATCCTGTCCTTTATCTCAGTTTTATACAATACTGAAGGACAATTTGGTTCCACTTGCAGATAGTAAGCAAAGACTCATGATTATGGGGGATTTCAATGTAGATTTGAATAAACCACAGAAACAGTTTTTGGATTTTATGTTGGCCACATTTGGTTGTAAGCAGGTAATTGAACAGCCGACAACCAAGTCAAAAACGAAGCTGGATCTTGTTTTCTCCAATGTTGCACAGATTGAAACAGGTGTACTTGAAGCCTATTGGTCAGACCACAACATGGTATACTGCGGTATATGAATGAATTAGTTTAAGCAAATCAGATCAAATTGTCATTGAAGGACAAATGGTAAACCTTGTAAATATACTCCCCGTCATAAGAAAGTAGCCACTTGTCTAATACAAATGGTTGGCAAATTTAAGATTATTCATAAACGTACCGAAATAGATACAAAACATTGAAACATGGCAAGTAAATACGCTTTCGTGAACGTATCGCAAACAGTCGAATTACCCCATAAGCTATGGAGGCTTGCTGGAAATTCCAAGAAATCCGAAACCGATACGGAAAACACCACTTGAATTCATGGCCATATATAGGGCCGGAAACGGGCCAAAATGAATAAGGATATGTGTGTAAGATACTGTTTTTACTTGAAATGCTTATTAGCTAATAAGTGATTTTCATTACAGCCATGGCCTTTACAAAATGGCGGTTTCCGGTTTTAGCCCAACCAACCCCTAATTTCCTCTTAAATGCTCTATTCATTGAATTTTTGTTTCTGTTTGGTCTTGATGAAGTTCTTAATTAAGAAAATGTTTTCCCTCACTTTACCCACCAACCACTTCCGGTTATTATCAAACATTAGATATCGAGACATGCTATACTGGTAGTGCTAAACTTTCATAGACCACTATCATTTCAACGGAATGATTGACTGTAAAATTGAAATGGGACTTTTGTTTGTGTTTCAACAGCGTCAACTTTTGCAGAAAATGACAGCTGTAAGCAAACAAAGTTGAACTTGGTATCCTAAAATTCTGTTTTGAGCCCAAATTGCAACTAAACATGTTTCCGAACTTGTTGGAAGCATTTAACCATTGAGGTGTAAAAATGTACTATTGGGAATGCGTAAAAATGTGTAAAATTAAAATGACATTAAGAACTGTGAAAATTTGGGTTATTTGAAAAGTGGCTACTTTTTTATGACGGTGAGTATAATGTTTTTTGTGTCTGTATATCCTGCATTGTCGCCCCTGGGCTAGCATAACTAGAATAGTATAATAGATATGTGATTCTATTTGAAACTTTAGGTGGATGGATCTCATTGGTGAGGAGTTGATAGAGAATTGCAAACAAAATAGTTCAAAAATATCATTTGAAAAAAGGGGGTAGAAAATGCTTTCCCCAGCCAATTTTCTTCTTGTATCTAAATTATGCTTACCCAAACCCAAAACCTTTCTGTTAAAGTAAAGCTTTTTTCTGTCAGGGACCTCAAAACCAGATACATGATGACGCATGGTGCTCAACAAAACCTTTTGAAATGTAAGTTATCGGTTTTATTGTTCGATTTTTATATACATAAAGAAACCTAAGAAAATTCTGAAAGATTCAGCAGCGGATTCTTGATTCACAGTAGTTGGATTAAAGCCAAGAAGTTTCCACCTTGTGATCAACGAGAGCTGGCCTTTAATCACAAAAAAAAATTCTAATCAGACCAACTAAACCTCCAAGTAAGGAAGAGAAGGACACTGACTCATGTGAAGAGTTGGGGGTTCTGCAGATGAATTTGAAGCTGTAGTGGAAAATCATGTAAGTATTGGTAAACCTTAAACACAGTATTCCTGCAAATTATTGTGACTAAGAACATAATGGTGAAAGAAAAAAAGGGCAACTTGTTCTTTTCCCATGATGTTTATGTAGTCTTAACATTGCATTTAAAATCATAGAAAAATGCATTACATATTGGTTTTCATCATGAAATGCTTAAAAAACCCTCTATTTAGTGACCATTTGGAAGAAATTAAGCTGTGGGGTACTTTTGAAGCTGTATGCGCATTAATCTGATTTACATGAAGCTGTAGTGTGGTGGATACTGTTTATTGGGCTGGGGAGAACACTGCATGTGAAGAGTATGTAGTACATGCTTATATATTTTTCTGCCCTTTGAACTCAGGTGACCGATAAGGCCCTTTGGGCCTCTTGTTTTCATTAAATTGAAGGCTGATCATTAAAGAAGAGATTATATAGGTTTTTAAACTGTAGAACATTTTTGGCATAAATTGTACACTGTCTGACAAGATCTGATTGAAAATTCTATGCAAGCTGATCATGATATAAAACTATGTACTATAACTACATTCTTATGGCATTGAAATGGCCATTTTATAGTGTTCTAAATCTCTCTTTTTACATCTCATAGCTCTTTTTAGTTTTTATTCCGTTTTTGGAGAAATTAGATGTGAATATGAGAGATCATAACCCGATGATTTGATGAGGGATTATGGGAATGCTCAAGGGATACCGGCGTTAAATTTATAAAGATGACAAATTAGAGTTGGGCCAGGGGTGTCAATTTGATTAGAAAAGGAAAAAAATAAGCGGTAATGTATTTAGGGAGGGTGAGAGCAGAGCGAACCAAATATTTCATGAGAAGGTGGCATAAAAAATAAATCACCGAGATTTTATTTGATTGCATCGAATTGTTCAGAAAATCATGAACTATTATTGTTTCATCACTCATAGAAGCATTTGAGTTCTTCTGATCGATTGATTGTCTGTACCCTTCAATAGAATGCAGAAACAATTTACAAGCACCTCATGCTTGTAATTGTTAACTTTGGACGTCCTTAGTAGAAAAGGCTCGGGAAAATATTGAGACAAAAGAAGAAAATGCTGATAATCAGCATTTTCTACTTTTGCCTCAAATATTTTCCTGGCTATAATAAAATTGCGTTGAAATCATATCTTTATTCATTTTTGTCATCTGTAGCAGCATTCAAATTGGACCTCCTAAAATTCTGTTATTTTCGGAAAGGGTTAAAACAATCTGCTGACCGATTCAGTATGAAAGAAATTGTCAAATGAAAAGAATGATGTGAGTTGGAGAAAGATTGAAAGTCTCTATTCGTATAATCATTGGCAATTTCTTAATTTCTCTCAATATTTTCACACACTATTTCTACTTCAGGGATACAAAAATGTTGTCGGTGTTATTACAAAACCTTGTGTCTACAGCTTTAATCAAGCTGTAGATACAAGGTTTTGCAATAACACCAATAATGTCTTGTTTGTGAAACACAAGAACAATTTAATAGCTTAGTCAAGCTGTAGAATATTCCATTATGATTGGTAAAGGGTTGATGCAATCGCAGGAATGCCCTCATTTGACGGATAAAATTCTCTTGTGTATTCGCTTACATCACTTCTCTATCGAAAAAATCTCGATTTTTCATTTTAACTCGCCACAATATGGCACAAAAAATACAAAATTCCAATTTTCTGCTAAGGTCCCTTGTCTCTTGATATTTTGATATTACATTGTGATTTGGTCATTATATCCAAATTTCCATGCTTTTTGTATCACCATTTGAGATCCCCATTAGCCCATTTCTAAATGAGAAGCTTTCATAGTGAAATACATGTATTTGATATCTGAATAATAGCAAGGAAACAAAGTATTTCATGAAGGGTATTATAGCCATGACTATGTTTTGAAATTATACAGAGCTTTGATATAAATTATAGTCATATACCAAATAATCCCAGATTTCTACGGTTCTAATAGAGAATTATGATTGGAAAGTATCAAAAGAACAGGAGAAATATTGCTGATAAAGTCCACAGTACGACTGCATGTACTCACCTTGTATCAGTAACAATTTGCATTGTTTATTTTGATTATAAACACGTATTTTGTTATATTTGAAAACGCCTTAGCTGCAGCTTTAATAGGCTGTTACAAGATACAACTTTTTTTTCAACATTACCAATGAACTAAAATTTCTTAAGCTTAAATGAAAAAAAGAATTGAGAAGAAAATATTTATCCCTTTGTTGGATGCCGCAGCATCTTTCTACATTCTGATACCAATTTCATGATTACTTTTGCGGGTCAAACGTCTCTTTTGCACTGTCCCTCAGGGCAAGGCCTAGGCCTGTCTTGATTATAAAGGATTTAACCCCATACAATTATTTTCTGCAATGCTTCATAGTTAAGCCCATTCATGGTTATTCTTTCATTTAGTTAGCATACAGTTTGATTAAACCCTTTCCCAAAGAAGCCTTGGTTTTGATCGATGTCATTTATCAAAATGGTTTAGGAATGTAATAACAGAAAAGAAGAAACTGCTGAAAGAAACTCCTGCTTCTTTGTTCTTTTATGTGAATTCTTTCTAGACTATTATATGAAACGTTTATGAATATTGTTATATCATTCGTAATGTTTGCAACTGGAACTCTCAATTTAGACCATGCAGTCTTAAATTTTGCCATCTTGCATGGGAAGGGTTGAGAATGATATTACTTGCCCTGTTGGCTCTTTTGCCCTATCAAATTGGTATCAAATCGGCAATAGTCTTTTGTATTGATATGCCACGATAATTTCGATTGATGAAAAAATGATGGAGAATGTCTAATATCTTAATCAAAACGGTCTTTGTATTTCTGATAGGAGATTTCTCACAATGGGTTACATGCTTAATTTTGTCTCAGAAAGTTGAGCCATTTCTCTGGTTAAATGGTTTTTAGATTTAACCCTGATCGAGCCAAAGTTTTCATGATAATTCGATATGTTATTCTATAATAGCAATGCAGAACCTTTATGTAATGCTTATTTGTATTCCACTTTGGATATCAGTATTTGTTCTTCTTCTCTTTAACCCTTTCCCAAACAGCAAAATTTTAGGGTGATCCACTTCAAAAACTGACAAAAATGACAAAATGGATATTATTAAAGATAGAATTTGTGTAAAATATGGCACAGAAAATATTGAGACAAAAGGAGAAACTGCTGGTTATCAGCAGTTTCTTCTTTTGTCTCAATGTTTTCCAAAGTCTTTCCTATTAGGGACGTCTAAACCAGGTCTTGTTTGGGAAAGGGTTAATACTTTGAATTCCATAATTCAAAGTAGTCCTGCTGAATGAGAAATATTTTCGGCAACATATGCCTTTCAATTGGGACATATGTATGTTTTTGTCATTTGGGAAAGGGTTAAGAAATATTTGTCTACGACTTTAAAAAGTTGGTAATTATTAATGGATATTTATAATAAAGGTGCCTAAATTTGGAAATACTCTGAAAACTTGAATAATAGCTTTCGAAGATTGCTGCATGAAAATTTATTCACAGATCATAGCAGTTTAGACAACCATTCAATTTAAATGCCCTGATTGAAGAGAACTTTCATTTTGGACAGAAATAAGAATAAATCATAGCTTAGTATTATTGGTTTCTATACTGACTTTTTATATCATACTGTTCAATTCTTTTCTGATTTAGTTTTCCTGATTTAGGAGACTTGAATTTTCAGAAATTTGAAAAATGTCTGCCTCTAGGAAGATAACACTATTTGTGAAGACTTCTGAATCTATATCCTTCTTTGTGTTGAAATCTACCAAACAGAATTTAATTGTTGAAATGATATTATTGATCTAATCAAAAGAAAAGAAGAAAATGTTGAAAACTAGCATTTATTTCTTCAATCACTATCCAATAGATTATTTGTGTAACGTATAAGGACCAATAGGAAAGTCTCGGTTGTCATTCTATTTACACTAAATCATGCGATTCCAGGAATACCCGATCTTCTAAATTGCAGACTGTATAGAATAAGACCAGCATGCACATTTTGTGAAGGTCTTGTCTTATTCATCACAACCTGTATATCATAACTTTTCTTCAAAACCCTTGTAACTGCAGCTTTAAACCCTTTCCCAAACGGCAAGAGTTTAGGGTGATCCACTTCAAAAACTGCCACAAATGACAAAGTAGATGTTATTCAAGATAGAATTTGTGTAAAATATGGCCTAGAAAATATTGAGACAAAAGGAGAAACTGCTGGTCATCAGCAGTTTCTTCTTTTGTTTCAATGTTTTCCCAAGCCTTTTCAATTAGAGACGTCAAAAGTAGGTCTTGTTTGGGAAAGGGTTAAACAAGCTGCAGTTACAAGGTTTTTAACGAAAAGTGATTTTTTGTTGGAAAGATGTCCAGAGTTTGTCAGATTAGTAAATATCATTATATAACCCTTTCCCAAACAAGACCTGGTTTTGACGTCCCTAGTAGAAAAGGCTTGGGAAAACATTGAAACAAAAGAAGAAACTGCTGATAACCAGCAGTTTCTCCTTTTGTGTCAATATTTTCTTATGCCATATTTTACACAAATACTCTTTAAATAACATCCATTTTGTCTTTTGTGGCAGTTTTTGAAGTGGATCGCCCTAAGATTTTGTTGTTTGGGAAAGGGTTAAGGAAAAGTGTTTTTTTGTCGGAAAGACGTCCAGAGTTTGTCAGATTAGAAAATATCATTATTCAACTTTTTCTCCATTTCTCGTTCCAGACACAGAGGAGACAGAAGGAGAAGACAAGATTGCGGAGGAGTTTCTGAATATTGACCAATACAAACACCATGTAAACAGTTGTACCGAAGAACCTGAAGTGGCATCGTATAAACACAACAGTGAAATGGAGAACGGTGAAGCAAGTCCCATGGATTTGTGTAAAGTGAACGGTATGAATAGGATGAACGGTATCAGTAATGACATGCCTGAGGAATCAGATGTTGAGAAGTTTGATAAGTTTGATAAGTTTGATCGTGATTCTGATAAAGAAGTTAGATCAGACGTTAGAGTGGAACAAGATGAGATTCCAAGTTACGATGATGTGAATGCAGGTGAGGATGAGGTTGACGCGGGTGTCGATGATGATAATTACGATAACCAGTCTGATCTAGACAACATGGACGATGAATATAACAAGTCTATAGATGACGAGGATGACAACGATCTGGACAGTATCAAGGATGATGATGATGGACATGATCATCTCAAACCAGAGACCACGCCTCCAGATATGCCATCCTACGTCCAGTCATTGACTAACTTACTCTCCGGTGTTACTGGAAACTCAAACTCGAATGTCATGCTGGAGCCTATAGAAGCTACAAAAGCAGCTGTAGCTCAGTTTGCCGAGAATAACCTACCTGGAAAGGAACAAGATGTGAATAAGTTACAGACCACCCTGTATAATCTACAACAGCAACAAATCATGCAGCTACAGTTGATACACCAGCTGCAGCAGCAGTTGATCGCAGGTGGTGTCCAGGCGGGTCAAATCCCGGCACTACTTAATGGACAATTACCACTAGGGCCTAACTTTGCTGGCCTCAATCTAACCACATCAGCTCTAGCTGGTCTCAAATCTAAAGCTGCGGAAGCCTCCAAGTCGTCATCTCGATCAGTGACTCCAGATCCGGACATGGACGAGTCAAGTCCTAAAGACTTGGACATGAAGGACTCGAGACCAACAACTCCTCATCATTCCAGTGACAAGTTATCTCCCCCTGTCTCAGACGGTCCGATGGACTTGATGAAGCCGTCGCCAACTCTACCCATGCCTTCTAACTTGTCAATGTCTGCCTCGTCTGCCAAAAGTAGTTTGTCCAGTACACCAACTAGCTTGCCATCTTCCTCCCTGTTGGACTTCAGTAGATCAACACCTAGAAGTAAGTACATTTAACCCTTTCCCAGACGGCAAAATTTTAGACGGTTCCAATTTGAAAAGTGTTGCAGACGACAATTTCATGTTGATGACATTTTAAAAATCTTTCCATTTTGGATTAGAAAACATTGTGGAAAATGAAGAAATTGCTTGTTACAAGCAATTTCTTCATTTTCCACAATGTTTCCCAAGCATTTTCTTGTGGGGGTGTCTAAAGGTGTCACTGTGCAGTAATGGGTTAAATGCCATTTAAATTGCCAAACAAGACCAGAGGTCCATATTATCAACTATTGTATGACAAATTCACCATTGGGATTTCTCTTCAAACTTGGTTGTAAGATTGTTTACAATTCACGTCTCTGGTTTTGATGTCACTTATAAAGTAAAGTTTGATAATCAGCATTTTCCCCTATTGTGTCAATATTTTCTTTGCTATCGTATGTGAATCTTATCTTTATCGACATCCATTTAGGTTTCTGCAACAACTTTTCAAATTGGACTAGATAAAAATAGTCTAAAATTTTTTATGTTTTCAAAATGGTCATTATGCAACTACAGAGAAAGAAAGCATGTCATTCTATCTTCTCTTTTAATCATGTATCAAATCAGAATTTTTAAAAAGAATTCAAAGTTTAAAAAGTTTAAAAGATTCATATACAATTAATGTTGCCATCATGGATGGATATCCCCTCAAAAGTCAAATTACCTGCCAGAATAGAAATTGTTTATTTCCTCCTCCTAAATGTTCATATTGACCTGAAAGCTTCTGGAATATGTAGCGTTTTGATGTGATTTATTTTCCATTTTCAAAGAAATTCAACTGTCTGGGCATAAGTGTATTTTTGATGCAACACTTTGATTTTTATGACCTTGCTGTCGACCTTTCTTTAGCAGTGAGAACATAAAAGCACAACTTTGCTTTGTTGTGCACTTTTGTAAACAATAATTTGGGCCTGAGATTCAACTTGTTTGTGTGGCATCATCAGAAAATGGGACTTATGGTTACTTTATCAGTGTACAAAATTAGGCACAACTGGAGGCCAATGTTGGTCAACTTGATTTGATATTTTGAAATTTATGTCATATGGAGCTAAGATTGCTAATTTAATATGGGACATCCAATAAAAGTGAAAAAAATGACTGTTTAGACTACACAGTAAGATGGAACTCAATTCCTTTCGGCAATTTTCATGAGTCTTTCTAGGGGTGAAACGGTTTACCGGTATACCGATAAACCGCGGTCTGCTCAAATGAAAAACCGGTAACCGGTTCGGATTCTACCGTACCGGTTTTTCTGCTATTTATTAAATACTCTTTGTTTTATCAGAAAGTCCTGTTTTTTCGTAATATCTATCAGATATTTGTTGAGCATTTTCACAACTTTATAACTTGTTTCATATCTTTTCTGTTGTGTGGTTTGATTTTAACGAAGATCGAAATCCGCGAAAACTAATTACTTATCTTTATTTATGTATGCCAAGCGAGTACGACCAGAATAATGTTCTTTGTTAAGACGCGATTAAAACAATTCGATTATTTATACTTTTAAAACTTGCATAATAAGTTGCAACCGATTCTCATTAGTAAACAATATTTAGGATCGTAAATTTTGGAACATATTTCATTTTAAAAATCAGTGTTTCAATATGTTCGATTTTATTTGGCAGGAAAGTACAATCGATCGTACTGCCTATCGTGATCTCTCGTTTTTGTCGGGATTTGACTATTTCTACTTTCACTTTGCAGCCGCTGCACGCTAAATTGAGAACTTTTGGATCTGTAGTTTAACCTTTTGATGTGTAAACCATCCGAATATATGAAAAGTGGCTCAGATATTGTACTCATGGACGAAATATTTTGTTATTAGATTTAATTTTATGGAAATTACCAGTTTCATTTTTCGAAACTCAAACGATTCTAGCCGGCCGAAAATTGATTTGGGGTGGTCATTTCGGCCGGCGGCGGGCTCTTAATGAAAACCCTGAATTATCATATCAATGCAATTATTTCATCCATTGCCAAGACAAATAAAATTTATACTGGTTTGATTTAAAAGTTGATCTATGTCTGCGATCTGCACAGAAATTTCTTATTGTATTTTTCCCCAGAAACAACAAAATTTGGACTGGTTTAATTTAAAAGTATTGTCAGAGGAAAAAAAATCATTGTAGATCTTTTCTGCTAGCATGGAAAGTATTCACAAAGCAAAATCTGGTTATGACATCCCTTTTGGGAACAATGTGGGAAACATTACTGCAAAAGATGATTTTGCTGGCCTGTAGTCATTTTTTGATTGTTTGTAGTATCTGTGCATGCAATTGATTTGATTTTAAGGATCATTAAATTGAAAGAAAGAAAGGGTTCCCAACAATGTACTAGTGTTGTTTATCACACATTGAACACATGTACCCTAAGAGTGATTACAAGTAGTCAAATATGGTAAATGTCAGTAATATAGCGTATTGCAATACGTATTGCAATACGGGTCAGCTGTATTGCAATATATTGCAATACGGTTTTTGCCGTATTGTTTCACCCCTATGGGAAAGGGTTAAATACTCACAAATGTACCAATGATGTGAATATCAAAATACAGTAATAGATTTACAAAAGATCAACAAACAGATGAAGTTGAGAAAATAATGCACCCAAAGCTAGCAAATATTATCATTTAGGGTCAAGATGCCCCTATATTGCACACATAAGATGACCTTGACACCTACAATACTCAACATATCAAAGCTCTAGGCCTTCTTGTTTTGGATAAGATTGTCAATGTTAAATCTAAAACCAACAACAGAACTTAAAGACGAAGGTATACCTGCATCATCGTCAGAGAGTAGTGGTTTAGTGAAGGCCGGTTGTGAATTATCATCTATATCACTGTCTGGAGTCGTGGTTTTATCATTGGTCGCTTGTATCAAGAAATCATCATCATCGTCAAATACACCTTCTGGCACAGAATCACCTGCATTCTCTGTCTTCTGAAATCATCAGTGTTAGTGTTAATTTGCTAATTTTATTCAGCTTATTCAATCCGTAATTACAACAATTCAGAACTTGAAGGGTACCAAGTGAGGCAGTTGATTTCGCCACAAATAAAAAGAAATTCACCATATAAACAGTATTTCATAAACGATCCATTATACTTGATTGGTTTAACAGTTTAATTGAACAATTCTTACATTATTGCTTGGATTGAGAAATATTGATTTTTGACGAAGGAAGGGCTTGATTTTAGCAGGCAACAGACTAACAAAACTTATTTATTGATTAGAAACCTTAGGCATCAACATTTTTTTGGTAGAAATAAATTTTATTCAATATTTGAATCATACTGTTTTGCCTTTTCAAAAGAAAAAATATTGATTGTTCGAAATGCTAATTACTTGGTACATGTATTTAACTTTCTACTTAAACTGTCAAAAGTTTCATCCACTGCTAAATTTTGCCACTTCAATATATGTAACCCGCCACGCTAAAAGGGACCTTATCGGGTGTGTGAAAAATATCGACCCTAGTCAGTCTGTGCAGTCCGCGCAGCCAGACTAGGGCCGACACTTTTCACTTGTATGTATTTTTTATATCTTGAATGTTTTCCCTATCTTACTTTACGTTCAGTTTTCGAATACAGTATCTGGTTGACCTATGCCGAGTCTGACAAGTTTGTCAAAGTTTGGATTTTTGGTATTTCGATAAGGTCCTTTTTAGTGTGACAGGTCACATATTGATCTTACCTGTGTTGGTGCTGACAAAGATATATCTGTCATAAGGCCTAACTGTCCCTGAAAATAGAAAATTTAACGAATTCACACTGAGAAAGGGGAGTTCCCCTATGTTTGTATTTGTAAAGCAATATGCTCCCTAAATACTTTCCCACACAAGACCTGGTTAACAGATATGGCTCGGGAAAAGATTGATACAAAAGAAGAAAGTGCTGATTATCAGCACTTTCTCCTTTTGCAGTGATTAATCTAGAACTTGAACTCATGAGTCCTGGGGACGCATGTCATTTAAAACTATGCGTCCTAATTCAAAATGTATGAGTCCCACCTTTTCACTTTCATTGAATTGTAGATCTACGCCAATTGATGTTTATGTAGGTCTATGCCATTGCCGTTGTTGAGAAAATCAATAAACACTGCGATGTTATTGTTATGTATACTTTGTTTTCATGGTGGTTTTGTTGGACTATGTTTGAACACCGGCTAGAACCCAACACAGTGCAGAGGTTCATTTTATCATCTTGATCATCTTGATCTTGACAGTGCAGGGCTTGTTGAAAAAGAGATTGGGAAGGGAACTCAGAACCCTGCCTTAAAATAGGAAAATTTCGCATGACGTTTGTTCAAATTGGAAAAAAGTTCTCAAACTAAATTTAAGAATGTTGATAATCAAGCACCAAAAAAGTTGCAAAAACATTTTGGACATTTCGTCTATCATGCAATTTTAGATGTCTCTCACAAAGTCCCGGAGTCAGGGTAAGGTAAATGGACAAAATTTGTAATGGGTTGGCATTGAGATGTTGTACCATGAGTAGCTTAACTTTCAACGACAATTTCATCTTGGACTTGGTCTGAAGTCGACACCATCGGCGACATAATTGTCAACCCCCTATTCTATGTCGGCTTCAATCTGTTTACCAATTTCAGACTGAATAATTTGATCGCTGGTGAGTGAGCATGGTTTAACTTCACAATCACAAATGAATAAACTTTCTCAAATTTGTTGCCCAAACTGGCCCAAGCCCTTATGACAGAATGATTTGTAGTAAATCTGTTTTTCTCATGAATAGTAACTTGTGTTTGTCGTTTCGGTGAGGTTTAATGCTTTGCTTTCAAAACACATACATACATAAAACAACGATAGAAATAATGTTTTTTTTTTTTTTTTTTTCAAATATTTCATCATTTATGCTTTTATCATTAGCCAGATAAAGTATAACCGATGAAACAATAATTTTCCTAAAATAACAAGAGCCGTCAGAGACGGACAATGCTCCCCGAATAAGGCATTGTCACAATAAATATATGCCATGCAGAGCTAATATAAAGCTAACAAATGTTAAGCCCCCTTTTTGCATGACATATTTTGTATACGCAAATTTTAAATAGTTTATTGTCAAGGGCATCTGATTTGCTACTCAAATATGAAATTTCATCAAATTCTGACCATTAGGCTAGGAGAAATTAGAGAAAAACTGTATTTAACCTTAAGTCCCCTTTTCCCATGATGAGGCCTCAAATCCAAAAACCGGGAAAAGTACATCGGCATTTTGTCATAGGGAGTTCACATGGTAAGTTTCATTTGATTTGGCCCAAGGGTTATGGAGAAATCGCTTCGGACGGACGGACGGACGGACAGGACAGACGGACGGACGGACAGACAAAGCGGCGACTATATGCTCTCCCTTCGGGAAGCATAAAAAGAGTACTTTCGAATCTCGAATGTTTTGATCAATTCATTTTTAAGTCTGTATTAATAATATAATGCTCGATTAAATTTATGAGTAATGTACTAATCAAACAGACCACCAATCAAGTTATCGTGACCTCGGTATTTTCTGAGATTTGTCTTGTAATTTCACTTTGCAATAACTGTTGTATCGAGATCAAGAATTTTTGTAACTAGAGTTTGATGTCAAAAGAAAAGGCACTTCTTGAATGATG
Source organism: Fragum sueziense (assembly GCA_963680895.1). Taxonomy (NCBI): domain Eukaryota; kingdom Metazoa; phylum Mollusca; class Bivalvia; order Cardiida; family Cardiidae; genus Fragum; species Fragum sueziense. Next base: position 24,140 of record CAVMGG010000113.1, read on the forward strand.
CGTCCCTTAGGACGTGCATCATTCTAAATTATGCGTCCCCAGGCAATTTTATGCGTACAGGACGCAGGACGCAGAGGTAGATTAATCACTGCTTTTGCCTCAATATTTTCTGAACCATTTTGTACACAGTCACTATTCCTTTCATTAGAACCATTCAGTTTGCATTTTGCAGCAACTTTTAAACCGGACCGCCCTAATTTTTAATGTTTGGTAAAGAGATTAACAGGCTGAATTTCCTTTATCAAAAGATATCCATTTAATCAATTTCCACTAAGATTAAATCTTCATGAAAAAATGTTTCACTTGCATGAAATTTTCACATCAAAATTAATCATTTGAATATGATTACGATTTTTTTTTACTCACTTGATTATCACAGAATGTGACTTCAGTATTATTTACAGGATTCCATGCAAGTGAAGTAATGGAGTAGCCTCTTTCATTTCTTTGCCTGAAAAAGATGATAATTTTATTTAAGAGTAAGCATAAAGCTAGTATTCAACATACATTAAAACTATCATGTTTAAACAAAATACATAATTCCCCATATTTATAAAGAAACAAAGATCACTTTATTGAGGAGTAATTATACAGACCATAATAAGAGCCCAAGAGGAGTTTTTCAGTAAAATTGGCCATTCTTTTTTTCAATTCAAGGGTGGATAATTCAAGAACAACAATAGTTATCGGAATTTGAAAGCAATGTTCACAACTAGCCATCATAAAAATTTATTGTGGCAAGTTTGACAAACTAGACACCATGGAGATTCATGTTTCAGAGCTTCAGATTGACGGTGCGCCCGCGCCAATCCCGCATATTTTCAAAATATGACGCATGAAATTATGTAGTGATGCGCCAGCCAGGCGCACGAATTTCAGTAAAAGTATGATCATGAAAAAGTAGATATCAAGCAAAATTGACCTTCGCATAACGCACCCGTAATCTGCTAATACATGTATATCAAGCTAATTGACCCGATAAACTTATTTTTAGATTATTATAATGACCTTACTTGATCAACCAATCATATCCTAAATTTCAAACAGTAAACAAGCAGTCGGCCAATCTCTGGCGATCTCCGTAACCTTTACCTTCGATTCGTTAACCTTCACCTTCGACTTGATACTATTTTTAGTATCTGAATCTGTGACAGTACCCAGCTTTGTGTTTCAAATCGGTAACCAGACAACTTGAGTGAAAACTTCCGGCTGTTTCAAATATCGTTTAGACGATGTCTCAAACAAGTTTAAAACGCTTTTCTCAAACGAAAATCAGAGGAAGATACGGGTAAAATCACATATAAAGAACATACGGCTGCATTTTTAAATCGAGCGGATAATAAGTCAATAATTGTCGAATTTTAGGCAGAATGATTTGACCTTAAAAATTTTGCAAGCAGACGAATGTGAATACGTGACAAATCACAAATCGTCAGGGCATAGCTACTCGCTCTTTCGATACTATTTTTTGTTAAACCATTTCATCTCCCCATTCATTCAAACTGGAGTTAGGGGTTTTGATTCCAGCAAATAGAATGATATATATATCGGATTCATTTCAAATTGGACTAAATAAAAAATATTGTAAGGGAAAAGTTAATTCAAATCATTAACACACAAAATTTATAACTATAGAAGTGAAATATTCATAATTTTAACAATGTTTATATGCATCCACTCAAATAACAGCAATACAGTGATGAATTCACAGCAAATAAGCCATTTACACCAATCCCAAGTTCGGATATGAACGCTTAACTGTGGCCCATTGTTTTGGAAAATGACCCCTCAAAATCCTGCGTGGTGGGCCCTGTGACCCACAGGTCTCTGAAACAATCTGAAGCTCTGATGTTTGCAAGTTCATTCAAATCAGATTCAAACTGTAGGAGGAGTTGAAAACATAGGGGTCTGTAATTTGATCCTTGACACCTTCTAGTCATTACTTTTATCAAGGGATTTTTCTACGTTCACTCAGATCGTCACCCCCTCTATCACAAAATACCGCAGTACTTTTTCAAATTAACAGATAATCTGTCCAATCTTTCGTTAACTAAGAGCCAACATATTTTTCTTCAAAGAAAAAGCAATTGTTTGCGGGTGGGTAACGAAGTCTGACTGCTACAATGGCTCAAAATTGAAATTTGTATTAAGTTTTTGCTCCATTTACATTATGGCGTTCAGTCGATTTCCAAATATGAGAAATAGAAGGTGTCAAGGGTCAAATTACAGAACCCTATGGTTGAAAACACAAAAAATTGCTAACAAATGGAGGGCTGGGGCAATAACGTAATCTGACCCTTTGGGTGTATAGAAAGTAATATATCAATTGACATAAACATGAAATTGGAGTCTCTGACATCTTTGAATTAGGGCCAGTCCAATTAGTTGCTGTCTGGTAATTGGTAAAATCAAATATTAACTCACTTGTCAACACAGCTCCTAGACTTGACATCATACACACAAAGCCAGCCATCTGAACTTCCACCTAGTATGTTTTTACCATCTGAACTCAGGGCCAATACAGAGATGTGCTGTAAAATAAGAATGAATATTATTTGGAAGAAGCTGAACAAGATGTGTTTGTGTAACATGAATGGCGCCAATATGGCTATTTTTCTAAAATGTTAAGTTTTCACATTTAGGGTTGATAAGGGTTATCAGATGACCTTGAGGAAGGTCATATTGCATGGAACAGATAGATATCACTAAATGTAAGTTACATCTGGGTTGCCAGCACTTTGGTGAAACAAAATTCCCTGACTTTTCACTGACTTTTCCCATATATATGGATCTCCTTCCCTACTGGCACATCCAACACCTACATGGTTAACATTTCTGTAACACAATAACAAATCTTACCTCTGTAACAGGTGAATCAGTGATGGACCCTTTCTGGTTCCATGTGTCTCTCTCATAAATATGGATCTCCTTCCCAACTGGCACATACAGCATCTACAATTGGTTAAAATTGGGCATATAGAATTCCATAAACAAAACAAGGCGTATTTATATACAACACCAATACCCTAATGTTTAATACCTTAATGTTTAATCCATTTTCAATTTCTCACATAATGAAATTTTTTGACGCACACAAGATAAAGGCTTTGGAAAACATTGTGAACAAGATGTGTTTCTGAAACATGAAAGCCCCCGAAATAGCAAGATTAAATTTTCATGTAAACCAGAGTTTTTTCCTCAGGAAAAGGGGAAGACACAGGACGCTAGGTAGAAAGGGGAAAAATCATGTGCGACCCCTAAGTTTGGGAAAAATTGTATGATGTTACAAATAGGCACTATTTAACAATGTTATTGCATTTAGCTTTCCTTAACCTGGTAGTTTTTATAATAGATAATATTACTTATAAATATCAATAATCATATCACTATGCAGACTGTTGTTTGTAGCATGCTAAAATAAAAACAATTTAGCCTACTGTGGTTTGCAAGTGTAATTGATATTGGGCTGAATAAATGACTTTAACTGTGAAACTGAAAAAACTGGAGATTCATCCCTATATAGCTTTCAGATTACCTAGACAGGGACACTCGGGTAACTATAGGAAGGTGTGACTACTGGTAATCAGGGAATCCTTGTTGCTAAAAGGTTATTCCTTTCCATTTTAGTCTGGAGAAAATCCTGTCAGCGGCAACAAATATTTATGGAGATCGAAAGTTTACGTACCAAATTTGAGCTTTGTATGTAAAGTACTTTTGGAGGAAAGGCCAATGTTAAGTTTTTGGACAGACAAATGGGAAAGGATTAAATCATATTTGAAACTCTTAAATAACCTAGGAAACATTCATATTTACTTAAGAATACTTTGAAAAGCATCCTCAGACAACGCTCTCTGTACTCTTATGTGTATCATATTACTTTTAACCCATTACCAAACGACAAAATTTTGACTTGTCCAAATTCGAAGATGTTGCGGACGACAACTTAAAATGATTGAAAAAGTACATTTTCTAATCATTTTGTATGGAAAATATTGTGGGAAATGAAGAAATTGCTTGTCACAAGCAATTTCTTCATTTTCCACTATATTTTCCATAGTCAGTTTCATGTGGGGAGTCAAAGAGTCACTGTGCGGTAATGGGTTAATGCAAATTTCTTTCATTCAAAACAAGCCAAACATTTTCGTGTTTAATCCATTACCAAACGACAAATTTTAGACTGCTCCAAATTCAAAGATGTTGCAGACGACAATTTCAAGTAAATAAAATTTAAAGTTGTTTTGGTATTTCAAGTAGAAAACATTGTGGGAAATGAAGAAATTGCTTGTCACAAGGAATTTCTTCATTTTCCACATTGTTTTCCAAAGCCATTTGCTTGCAAGGAGTCAAAAAGAGCTACTGTGTGGTAATGGGTTAACAAAAGGCGACAACAAACTTTTATTCACCTTTCCCTCCAGATCCCAGACCATCCTACATACTGTCTTGGATAAACTGAAAATAAATTCAGGAAAGGTCACAATGACCAAACAGCATATATCATAGCAACAGATAAGAGGGGGTAAAAGCATTCTAATTTTTTTCATATTCTAAATTCATTCAACCAAACTAAAATTTAAGCATTATGAGAGATCTAATGGATATCAACATTGTGGCCAAGTTTTGCCTTGATTGGTCAATATTTGTGGTCGTTAGAGTGAAGACAAAGTCAAAAACAACAATTTTGTCAAATTCCAGGGTACATAACTATGGACTTCCCAGTTCAATCTGACTGAAAATAAAACTCATCAGAGATCTAATGGTTACCAACATTGTAGCCAATTCTTGTCTTGATTGGTCAATATTTGTAAATGCTGGAGTGTTATCAAAGTCAAAGCTTGCTATTTTTAACATTCAAGGGCACATAACTCCAGACCTCTTGGTTTGATCTGACCAAAATCAGACTCATCCGAGAACTTAGTCATATTTGTTTTGAGAAAGTTTGGTCAAGATTGGTCAATATTTGTGGATGCTAGTGTTAACACCAAATTGTGGACAGACAAAAGGACAGACAGACTGACGACAGACAGATCACAATAGCTCACCTTGAGCACTTTGTGCTTAGGTGAGCTAAAAATTGGAGATGATTCAAACAAACCTTGTGTCGCTACATTTTGGTAATAGATTCATACTGTGAACTTGTTTAAAGTCCTCCAACTTCCATATTCGGACCGTTCCATCACAGCTAGAAGAGGCCTGCAAAAAATATTTCATAGTTTAAACTAAGAGAGAAAAGATGTCCAGAGCTTATAGCAGTTAGTAATGTTTATTATACAGTAAAACATTGACAAGAAAACAGGTGTCTCAAACAATCAAGATAGCCCAAACATGGAAAGTTTTTGTCTTTAAATAGTCTTTCCGAAATTTGTTTCTTGAAGTTTGGCAAATATCCGTCTCTAGCAAACTGCCCCACTCATTCCTGACTTATATCAGTTATCAAAGACATTTCTCAAACCATCACAATACTGAGTGAATTGTCCCCAACACCCAATTTTTTAGTTAATTCTTTATCTAAAGCAACAAAGATTCAACATTTTACCAGAAATTCTCCTTTAGGATCTAGGGCCACACTGAGTACTGGTGCTTCATGTCCATGACAAGTCTTATGACTGCTGTTGTTCACATCCACTACTTTGATGGAAAAGTCACTGTAGAAGAAAATTGGTGTGTGAAAATAACCCTTTTCCGAACGACAAAATTTTAGAGTGATCCACTTCAAAACTGCCACAAATGACAAAAAGGATGTTATTAAAGATAGAATTTGTGAAAATATGGCACAGAAAATATTGAGACAAAAAGAGAAACTGCTGGTTATCAGCAGTTTCTTCTTTTGTTTCAATGTTTTCCCAAGCCTTTTCTATTAGGGTCGTCAAAACCAGGTCTTGTTTGGGACAGGGTTAAGCAATAGTTGATAGTTTGGGAAGCAAGGGCCCTGAATTGATAGCCTCAATTATTATTCACTGACCAATCACAGCCAGGAATTGCTACCAGGGAGTATGTTACAACTGAGAATCTTTAATGATAAATTCTTTCCCTGACACTGACCGTTTTCAATGACGTAATAGGTAACTGGTTTAGAAAACCTTGAAACCTCATGATTGCTATGCTATTAAGTTTTAAAGCATTTAGAACCAATTCTATTCTTGTACATAGTATCTACCAACTTGGATCAGTTTAAAATTTCTTTGCATGCGGAATAGTCAATTCAGTCATCATTTACCTTGCACCAGCAGCTAGTGTCGTTCCAGAGCTGTTTAGTACAATACTGTTTGCTGGTGAAGTGAATCTCGTCAATATTCCATCCAAGGTTCCATCCGGGAACTTGTATGCTTGAACTGTGTTGTTGTCTGTACCCACATAAAACCTTCCGTCCTATAAAGAGAGTTACTGATAAGAATGTGAAATATCTTTCTATGTTTTTTAAACTCTATGTTATGGGTACTCATTTGAATTGTCTCCTCGAGACAATTCAAATGAGTATCCACAACATAGGGTTTGGATATGAAATCTGGGAATTTGTAGGCTTGAACTGAGTTGTTATCTGTACCAACGTAAAACCTCCCCTCCTGTAAATATAGGGTTACCGATAAGAATGTGAAATATCTTTCTTCTGAAGACAATTCAAATGAGTACCCGCAACATAGGGTTTGGATTTGAAATCTGGGAACTTGTAGGCTTGAATTGTGTCATTAACTGTACCAGAGCTCCAGATAGGATGTGTATTTGCGTAAAATACGCATTGATTTGGTCTGAATACGCATTAACTTTTATAAAAATGCGTACAAATACGCATTCAAAATAATGAAAACGCATTTGATAATTGCCAGTTAGCGTATCAAGATCGGAAAATGTCGAGAAAAAGCATACACTAGGAAATTCCAACAATTAACACAAACTTTTTGTCTGTAAAAAATAGGGTACGGCAGTCATCTATTACGACTTTAATCAGCCAATCACAGTCTTGAATAATTGGGAAATACCAATTACGTCACCACTGTGACCAGCCGAGCGACAATCGGCTATTCTGTAGATCTACCGAATGATGCCGAGTGTTGTATTTGTTTGAATTTCAATCAATCGGTTATCTCCGTGAAAGCAAATCGTTACCCGATTTAACAGACCATTGCGTCCATCCGTAAATCGTAAATGACAACTCGAATGTGTTTGTTATCTTTTCAAACCGGAAAACGAGTAAATCCACTGCTTAGCAGATCGTAACTTTAGGCGATTTTTGCCGATATTCGTTCTGAAGTGGCCCTACAGGCAAAGATAGCACACGATGGTAATCTTGTTCAGAAAAAAAGCTCGATGGTCAGAAACATACCGCGGTTAGATGACCTTGAACCCGAAAATGAAAGTGGGTCGTTCCGGTCGGGTGTTCCTGTTTATTTTAGTCCTTTCCCGAACAAGAACGTAAATACGCCCTGCCTCAAAAAATTATCTGGAAATACGCATTGGAAAAAATTCTGAGGGGTAAATACCCCTTGGCTCAAAAAATTTTCTGGAGCTCTGCTGTACCCACATAAAACCTCCCCTATTGTAGAGGGAGAGCTAGAGAAAAGATGAGGTAATGTCTTAACTGCTTTTGAAATGTGGAATATTTTTCTATGTTCATCAAACCCTATGTTATGGGTACTCATTTGACTTGTCTCCTCGAGACAATTCAAATGAGTACCCACTAAATACTATAGGGTTTGGATTTGAATCAAAGAACTTGTTTTAATGTAGGCTTGAACTGTGTTACTATCTGTACCAACATAAAATCTCTTGTCCTTTGCAAAGCAGCTAAAATATCTACTAAGACTGTAAGACAATGAAATGGATTTTAAATACTAAATAAAGAGGAAAACCCTTTTCACAGATGCAACCATTAACCCTTTCTGTTTCCAAACTCAACAACATTCTATTTTTTTTTTTTTTTTTTAGAAAACTCACTAGTAAACTTTTAAATCTGTCTCAGATTTCAAAATGGGTGTAAATGAATATGCAACAGTTACAGATAAGCAGGGCTGAAGACATTCTAGCTTTTTTATTTCAAATTTAAACCTCTATTTTGTTGGTCTCCATTTAAATGATTCTAATGAGTACCCACAACATAGGGTTTGATGAACAATAAACGAAATATTACACTTCGAAAATAACTTACCCCATCTTATCTATAGCTATTTAACCCATTACCAGACAGATCTTTTTTTGGACTGTTCCAAATTCAAAGATGATGCAGACGACATTTTCAAGTTAGTATTTTTATATATTTTTGGTCTGTTTGGGTAGAAAACAATGTGGGAAATGAAGAAATTGCTTGTCACAAGCAATTTCTTCATTTCCACATTGTTTTCCTACGTTATCGTCTTTTTATGAGTTAAACAAGAGCTGTCACTGTAAGATGACAATGCCCCCGACACCGCTTTGATTTTAAATTATGGCCAATCTATGTTCAAGGTCAAGGTCATCCAGGGGTCAAGGTCACCAAAGTATGTGCCTACAGAAAGGTAATGTACCAAGGAATGTTGTGGTAAAGTATGAAGCGAATATGTTAAGTAATAAGGAAGTTATGGCCAATGTTAAAGTTTTTGGACGGAACGACGGACAGACGGACGGACGGACAGACAGACGGACGGACGGACAAGTCAAATTTATGATGCCTCCCTATCGGGGGCATAAAAATCACTGTGTGGTAATGGGATATACCTGATAAGCGAGAGAGTGTGCAACATCCCCGCATCTGTGTGATACTGCATTATCATCATCAATTCCATCCCAGATCCTCACATCCCCATCACTACCACATGTCAGTATGTACCTGAAACAGCACACTGTCACAGTTAGTAGCAATAATGTAACCGAAACCTTTTTGAATTTTGATCACAAACCAATACCCATCATCAAGTTTGTGGCTACGATATCGCAGCTATGTCACAGTCAACATCAAATACCAGACAACAAGTTTGTAAAAAGTAAAAACACTTTCAAACTGTTCCAAAATAAATGATTCAACTCCTTGGTTCCCATTGAAAAATCAATATTCAAAGTGTGTTCAGTGATTGGGAAAGACATTTCTTCAATGGGACAATGTCGCTTCCACTTACAAAATCAATGTGACATTTTGAAAATTGATGTGACAATTATAAGTTAAAATTACTCTATTCTCAAATACAGCAAAATTCAATACCTTGACGATACCTTGACGATGGTTTTTGGGCTCTGAGGGAAGGAGATATCTCCTTTTTAAGCCCACTTCTTGAAGAATTTTTCTGTCACTTTGTCTTAGTACTTTCTTAACTTGTTTGCTTGTCGTTTTTATGTACAGGTTTGCATCTTTAATATTTGTTACACTGGTAGGAATATGCCATATAGACATATTACTGGTCAATAATCGTATATAGCTTCATTGTTCCAATGTCTGTCAATTCTTGTTTTGAACTGGTTTACATCCTTAGCAGTAACAACGTGTTCCGGCAAAGAGTTCCAGTCGTTTATTATTCGCTGCGAAAAATGCTGCTGTCGCACTGTTGTTTTACAATGGGGTTTTTCCAATTTCAAAGAATGGCCACGAGTCGATGAACCTTTACTTATCTTGAAAAATCTTTCACTCTGTATATCCTCTATCCCATGTATGATTTTAAATGTTTGGATCATATCACCTCTTCTTCTTCTATGGGCCAGACTTGGTAACTTAAGCTCTTTCAGTCTCTCATTGTATGATAACGCCTTCAGTTCAGGCACAATCTTTGTCGCACGTTTTTGAACTTTCTCAATAGTTTCGATATCTTTCCGCAAGAATGGATGCCAAACTGTGTTCCCGTATTCAACATATGGTCTGATCAAAGCTTTGTACAGGAGAATAAATGAATCTTTTTCAATATAGTCAAAAGTTCTTACTATTAGAGACAAAGTACTGTTGGCTTTATTAACTTTTTCAGCTATATGATTATTAAACTTCAGGTCCTGTTGAAACATGACACCCAAATCCTTCTCTTCGGTAGCCGAATCTATGTCTTCAAAGTTCATTGTATACTGGTAGCATTCATTGTTTTTTCCATAATGAACAGTCTTACATTTATTTACGTTAAATCTAAGCTGCCATATTTGTGACCAGGTATATAAAGCATCCAAATCTTGTTGTATAACGTCTGAATACTGCTAACAACTTCCGGGAGATCATTAATGTATAAAATAAACAAGATGGGTCCCAAAACGCTGCCCTGAGGCACACCGCTTAAAACATCTTTCCACGAAGAAGACTCTCCCTTTACTGAAACATATTGTCTACGGCCGGTTAAAAAGTCACGAATCCATGATAAAACGGAGCCCTTAATGCCAAAGGCTGAAACTTTGCGTAATAAGCGTTCATGCGCAACACTGTCGAATGCCTTAGCAAAATCGAGGTAGATAGTGTCCCAGCTTTCGTCATCTTCTATGTATTTAGACCAGTCTTCCATGACATCAATCAGCTGCAGCACGCAAGAACGTCCTGAACGGAAACCAAACTGAGCTTCAGAGATATGCTTGTTTCTGACCAAATGTTCGAGTATCTGGGCCCTGATAATTGTTTCTAGACACTTACACACAACTGACGTGAGGCTTACCGGGCGATAATTTCCTGGATCGCACTTCTGTCCTTTTTTAAACAAGGGTGTTACACGAGCGCCTTTCCAAACTTTTGGCAATGTTCCAGATTTCACTGATTCTTGAAAGATGAAAGCCAGAGGCACAGAGAAAACTCTTGACATAGTTTTTAATAAAAGTGGACTAATTTCATCTGGCCCCATAGATTTCCCTGGGTTTAAACCTTTCAAAACTTTTTCAACTGAAGTTGCACTGATATTTATATTGTCTAAAGGTTTATCAAACTGTTTATCTTCAATATCTGGAATTTCCTCCTGATTTTCACGTGTAAAAACACTTGCAAAAAAGTCATTTAGAGTTTCTGCCTTATCCTGATCAGTATTAGTCATTGAATTGTCACTTCTTTTGAGATTTGTCACTGAACTCTGAGATTTAATCTTGCTTCGCACATGGGTGGTTTCAAAAAACAAGAGGACCATGATGGTCCTATATCGCTCACCTGAACCAAAATGATATAAGCAACACTTTTCTTCATTTCAAAAAATATTTATGACTTTAAGACTGAAAACGAACTTATGGTCAATAACATTGTGAAAATCGAACTCATCCAAGATTTCATCGTGCCCAACATTGTGTCCAAGATTCGTCTTGTTTGATAAATAATTGTAGATTCTGGAGTATAAACAAGGTCGAAAACAGCCGAAAACAGCAATTTTGTCAAATTCAAGGGCACATAACTCTCGACTTTCTAGTCAGATCAGGCTGAAAATCAAACTCATCCGAGATCTTATGATATCCAACATTGTGTCCAAGATTTGTCTTAATTGATAAATAATAGTAGATTATAGAGTGTAAACAATGTCAAACAGCCGAAATCGGCAATTTTATCAAATTCAATGGCACATAACTCTCCATTTTTTTATCAGATTGGACTGAAAATCAAACTTATCCAAGATCTTATGGTCTCAAACATTGTGTTCAAGTTTTGTCTTAATTGATAAACAAGTATCTGGTGTTGTATGCAACACATAAAGTCCCCTACCAGCTTCACATTGACTCAATATGGTAAACTCAAAATAATTGTCAAACATATGAAATGTTATGCCCAACTGGAGGTGATTAATACTGCTGCATCACCACCCTGACTAACATGGCTTATAAATTTTTTTACATTTTAAAACAGGTTTCATCAAGTTAGCTTGCTTAGTTATTAAGTTATTGCAGGATCCATTTTTTGCCATATTTTCACTATTTCCGTAACCATAGCAACAACAATTTTAGTCTAAAAACAAAAATAAAATGATGTGCATAATCTACACATTGCCATATAGTCATATACACCAAGTCTCATCAAACTAGCTTGCTTAGTTATTATCTTATCGCACTATCCCATTTTTGGCCATATTTTCACTATTTCTGTAACCATAGCAACCTCAATTTAAGTCGAAAAACAAAAATAAAATGATGTGCATAATCTACACATTGCCATCTAGTCATATACCAACTTTCATCAAAAACGCTTGCTTAGTTATTAAGTTATCGCCGGATCCAGATTTGAGCGGACAGACGGACAGACGGACGGAGGGCAAACCTATAGTCCCCTCCGTGGTGAACACCGGTAGGGGACTAACAAGTCATCAAAATAATTGTCAAACATATGAAATGTTATGCCCAACTGGAGGTGATTAATACTGCTGCATCACCACCCTGACTAACATGGCTTATAATTTTTTTTTACATTTTAAAACAGGTTTCATCAAGTTAGCTTGCTTAGTTATTAAGTTATTGCAGGATCCATTTTTTGCCATATTTTCACTATTTCCGTTACCATAGCAACCGCACTTTTCGTCAAAGAACAAAGATAAAATGATGTGCATAATCTACACATTGCCATCTAGTCATATACCAAGTCTCATCAAATTAGCTTGCTTACTTATTAACTTATCGCAGGATCCAATATTTTTTGCCATATTTTCACTATTTCTGTAACCATAGCAACAACAATTTTAGTCTAAAAACAAAAATAAAATGATGTGCATAATCTACACATTGCCATATAGTCATATACCAAGTCTCATCAAACTAGCTTGCTTAGTTATTATCTTATCGCAGGATCCCATTTTTGGCCATATTTTCACTATTTCTGTAACCATAGCAACCTCAATTTAAGTCGAAAAACAAAAATAAAATGATGTGCATAATCTACACATTGCCATCTAGTCATATACCAACTTTCATCAAAAACGCTTGCTTAGTTATTAAGTTATCGCGGGATCCAGATTTGAGCGGACAGACGGACGGACAGACTGACGGACAGACGGACGGACGGACGGATGGACGGACGGACAGACTGACGGACGGACGGACGGACGGACGGACAGACGGAGGGCAAACCTATAGTCCCCTCCGGTGTGAACACCGGTAGGGGACTAATAATAGTAGATTACAGAGTGTAAACAATGTCAAAAACAGCCGAAATCGGCAATTTTATCAAATTCAAGGGCACATAACTCTCACCTTTCTGGTCAAATCAGACTGAAAATCAAACTCATATGAGATCTTATGGTCTCCAACCCTGTGTCCAAAATTTGTCTTGATTGGTCAAAAATTGTAGATTCTAGAGTGTAAATAAGGTCAAAAACAGCAATTTTGTCAAATTCAAGGGCTCATAACTCTCATCTTTCTGATCAGATAAGACTGAAAATCAAACTCATACCAGATCTTATGATCCTCAATATTGTGTCCAAGTTTTGGATTGATTGATCAATAATTGTAGATTCTAGAGTTTAAACATCGTCGAAAACAGCCAAAAATGACAATTTTGTCAAATTCAAGGGCAAGTAACTCTCGACTTTCTGATCAGATCAGACTGAAAATCATACTCATCCGAGATCTCATGGTCCCAAACATTGTGTCAAAGTTTTGTCTTGATTGATGAATAATTGTAGATTCTAGAGTGTAAACAAGGTCAAAACCAGCCGAAAATGGCAATTTTGTCAAATTCAAGGGCACATAACTCTTGTCTTTCTGGTCAGATCAGACTGAAAATACAACTCATCCGAGATCTTACGGTCTGCAATGTTATGTCCAAGATTTGTCTTGATTGATCAATAATTGTAGATGCTAGAGTGTAAACAATGTCAAAACTAAGTATTTTTCGCATTCAAGGGCAGATAACTCATGACTTTCTAGTTCGATCTGAGCCATAATCGAACTCATCCGAGATCTTATGGCCATACATTTTTTGACCAAGTTTGGTCAAGATTGGCTTATATTTGTAGATGCTAGAGTGTAAACACGAAATTGTGGACGGACGGACGGACAGACAGACAGACAGACGGACGACGGACAAAAAGTGACCACAATAGCTCACCTTGAGCACTTCGTGCTCAGGTGAGCTAAAAAGAGGATAAAGTGTGACATTGGGTATCAAAAATTAAAATTATTATTTGCTGATGTTTTCTCTAGAAATGTTTTGCTAATATGTCAAAATTTCAGAAAATATACATGGGAAGGTGAAGGACAAAGACAATTTCCTTTTTAATTTTGAATTTGTTCAATTCCATTGACTCATTTTTTAAGAATATCTGATTTTTTCTAGACATCTCAAGGCTTGGAAAAATTACATAATTGAAATATTATTTGTCTTTTAAGTTTAAAGCATAGGTAAAGCTACAATCTGGTACAAAAATTTGCTACTTTTGCAAGATGTATCAAATTTTATGACAATTTGAAGTAGAATTTTGCTCTGTTTTTTCATTTATCACTTATAAAAGTTTCTGTAAAAGACCCAATATGTAAGGAAAATAGCTGTAGTTCAATCTAATGTGACAATGAACACATAGCTATAGATAAGCCAAAAGCTGTTTTTCTACAAGTAGCCACAAGTAGTTTACATGGCATCAAAGAAAGTGGAAAGTCTGTTTCACTGGGGACAAAAATATGAACAAAATTGTCTTAAGCCTTCTTCTTTTTAGAAGCTGATATAATGTACATGAATTTTGTATGTATCATTGACAAAGCCTTGTAGATTAATAAATTCTGGTATGTTTCCATGGTCTGAAACAACCAACTGGCACATATTTCTAAGCTACACCTACATTATAAAAGTAAGATGCCGAAATAAATGGAAGAACAATTCAATTTGATTCTTATTCAGTTTGAATGTAAAGAATATTGTCCAAAGACTCAATTAAAGGTGTATAAAAATTGAAATAGGAAAAGATTCCGAAAAACAGTCACCAGATACAAATGCAGCTGAAACCGTTTCACTGGGGACATAAAATTGTTAGGCTCAAGATAAATAAGACTAATTTGTTATTGTTCATAGTTCATTTTTTCTATAATTTCAAACATGGCAATTGCATTTAAGATTTAATATCAATATATAAGTAAAATTTTGCTGTCATAAATTTAGAAAATGATGTCTTTGATATTTTACCTACACCATAGGGATATCAAGAAAAATTTCTTGTGAAATATTAGAAAATGATCTATCTTCACAACAAGTAATCAGAAGTAACCAGGCAACATCCTAAACTTAAGATATTTTAACAGTTAGACTGACATAGTGTCATGCAGCAAAATTGCGTTTCACTGGGGACATTTGTTTTCAGATGACAGATACCAAATGCACATCCTCCTCTCATTTATTCTATTGCTGGTGATCTTTTTGGCACAAACTCTCTTGGAAAATATAAAAGAATGCACACTTGAAAAAGATGGGGAACAATTATATGCACCCAAACACAAAATGTTTCACTGGGGACAATTTGGGGTACCTACATATGTAGCTCTACCAGATCAAAGTGGAAAGACATGCAACAATAGTTTTATGCTTATTTTAATCTTATAATATCAAAATCATCAAATTAACTTAATTAACACATTGCAATTCTACAGAAATCAAATAAGACCAGAATACATTGAGAATCAAGTAAATTTTGACTAAATTTTCGTCATCATGTTGTATGTTATAAACCCAGAATGTATAGTCTAAAAAAGGTAAAATGCATCTGAAACCTTTAACAAGATAAAGATTATAAGTCAAAGTTTCATTTAAATACTAATTTTCCATCACCAAATACCTACACTTTATGTAATAACAGTCCTAATAATGATGTTATCAGAAAATGTCACACAAAAATCGTTTCACTAGGGACAATTTTAGCATCATTTTTTGTCATAAAATTTTTATTTATCAAGATATGTTCATGAAATTTTGTAGATATCTTAACACTGAGGCAACGCTTATTTACGGACAAAAAACTCATCAAAAGCTTTTGAAATATTTTCTGTAGCTCACTTTGAAAAAAAATCCTCTTTTTTTTTTAAACCACCCACATATCTCCAAAATTGTTTGCTTTCCGTTTTGGCTTTTCTAGCAATGTTTCTCTCAAAATTTCGTTTTGTTGTTCGTATAACTTCATTAGTCCGATTTCTTACTCTTTTGTATCTTTCGAAGTCACATCTTCTCTTTGTTGCCTTATATCGAGACCATGCATGCCTTTTTTCCTTGATGCTACTCAGGGAATTTGCGGTCATCCATTGCGGTTTGGGTTTACATCCTTTTTTGGGGGTATATTTTGGTACATGCTTTTCAACACTTTCGCGGTATTTTGTGAAAAAGCAATTCCACATATCGTCAATATCCAAGCCTTCAAACCTTTTCTCCCAGTTCTCATTTTCCCATTCTGCAGAAAAAGCTGCAAAGTCGCAACTGCTATATTTTACTTTAGGTTGCCCTGTACAATGTTCACTGAATGAGCACAAATAGTCAAATTGTATAAGAACATGGTCACTTACTCCTAGGGATGGTAGAATAGTAATGTTTTCAATGTCGTTTTCATCCTTAGTTAAAACCAAGTCTAATATATGTGGGGTTTGGTTTTCTCTTATTCTAGTAAAGTCTGATATATGTTGAAACAAGAAATTGTCTTTCACACATTCTAAAAAGCCATATTCATAGTGATTTTCGTTATGCACTGTTGTGTAGTTACTCCAATTTATGTCCTTCATATTAAAATCACCTGTTATTAACAAGTTCTGACTAAGGCTAGCTGCTTGACTTAAAAGTCTATTTATAGTAACACAATCATTTGCTGAGGGACTCCTGTAAATGGCTCCTAATAGTATTTTTTCACCGTTAATAACCCATTCGCACCAAGAAGCATCACTATAAATATCGTTTAAAAATAGGTGGGGTGAAACATTGAAGTCTGATCTGGCATATATTATTATAGTTGCAATAATGTTACCGAAACCTTATTGAATTTTGATCTGGGTTTCGGTTACAATTCCTTCCTATTCGTTGCAATGGAGCAGGCGCTGGAATGATTCATTCCAGCAAGTTTAGCATAGTCAAACTTCAAAATAAAGCTATGGAATGTAGTAAGAATGTTACCTGACATCAGGTTAACTATTTTTCTGTCAATCCAGCGTACTTTTATGTTGAAATCACTTTCAAATAAAGTTCAGTTCAATTTTGAAGCGGAGTACCCACCCATTTTATTCTACTGAGACTTGAATTTTCCGTTTGAAGAAATAATTGATAGCAATTCGTGTTGATACTTTTTAACTGAATTTGTGCCATGGAATATCTTTTTATGGGATACACATCTGATTAGATATGTTAGTATTCAAAAATTTATGCAAGAAAATGTGTTTTCCACTCTTTTGTCCTGCTCCACATGAAGGAATAGGGTGGACTCGTAGCCACAAACCAATAGAATCAGTCGGCATGACGTCATAGCCTCACTTTCATTTTTTCATCGAGGGTACAACCTCGGTTTTTATCGTTACGGGATGCCATTTTTGAGGCAGAATATTTCCAAAATCCATTGCTAAAATTCACAAACAAAACTCTTTCTCTAAAGAATGTGATGTAAACTTTCTAACTACCAACGCATTTTTAATAATTTGACGTAGTCGTCGAGATATTAATGCTGAAAGTTGGTAATGCATTAAGGAAAAAGACCGAAGCTTTCACCTCCACCGAATGAGTGCAGGTCGACTGACGACGTTTTTGATTGGCTGAAGGTATTGTGCCGACCGAATCAATACCCATCATCAAATTTGTGGCTACGATATCGCAGCTAATATTATTACACCTCTATTACCATCTTTACTTGGGAAAGTAGTGTAGCCATCAATTTGATACAATGTAGATGAACAATTCACATCATTGTTAGCTTTAGGCAATACTTCTGTAACGAAAATAAAGTCTGGCTTTTCTAAGAATATCTGCATTTTCAGTTCATCAATTTTGTTTCTTAGCTGATCAGCATTTGTATAAAAACACTTTACCTTTTCTGACGTAATTTCCGTTGTGCTCGAACACTGTTTAGAGTTTCCTGGTAAAGTTTCTCTAAAGCCAACACTTTCATTTAAATTTTCATGTTCATTCAGATACTCACGATTTTCACTGTTTGCTGTGAGATTCATTCCACTAAAGATGGGTTTATTTTGACTAGAAATTTGCGAACTAGATTCTTGATGACTATAGTTGTCGCCACATCGTATGGCACAATGTTTATGTTTTGTTCAAATGTAATTGAACGTTAAAGAAAACATAAACACGTGCCATACGATGTGGCGACAACTGTAGACGTACAAGTTTTGGAACAGTTATTGTTTGAAAAGTCAACCGAACTATTAACTTTAAAACCATTAACTTTAACCGAAACACAGTTAACACTATTTACATGAGTTAAATTGGTTGATTTTACGTTGGCTGGGTATACACTCTGTTTCCCGGCCTCTTGTCCTTTCCCGCGCTAACATCTGGGATATCCTTTCTATCCACTATTTTGCTACGGTAGATCACTAAGTCAATGGGACAAGGGCCCACTCATTAGCTAAAACAATGTGACATTTGGAATTTCAATGTGAGTTTTGTGCATTTCAGTATTTCTGTAGAACCTTTTATTCCCAATTTTTGAGGAAACATCACATTTTTCTCAAATTGGATGGTTAGAAACCACTGCATAAAAGCGTTGAATGAATCTTATTATAAATCAAGTTTTTCAAACTTCATTCGGACTGGTCATTGGTCAGCTAAACAAGTGACTTTTTAATTCTGATTTAATGTTTGATCTAGTTTATCAAGAGAGATCAATACAAAAACACTTTTGGACAGAAACATAAATTTGTCCATCTGTCAAATTAGCAGATTGATGAGAAGACTTGGGGCCGAGTTGACACCTCAATATTTTTGGTGTATTTTTCAATTACCTTCCTGATTCGTCGTAACACACGTCTGTATAACCTTCGCTGTGAGCATACCTCATCGGCTTGATGCTCGGCATGTTTGATATCAGAAATCTGAGAAACAAAGTCTGAAAGTTAGTTTCGTTTTTGGCGGGAAAATACTAGTATCGGAGTGAATTTACTACAATGGTTTGATTGGTAAAACATATTTTAGCAAGCGTTTCAATGACCATTCTGCTCCTCACTTTTACTGATGATAACCAACACATCTCGAGATATACGCTGTGCAAAACAATTGCACATTCGTGCAAAACAATATTTATCATTCTTGCGTTCAAAATGCAACATTTTAACGTGAGTTTTCCACCCAGAAAATATTACTTCAAAGCGTCCGATTGACAAAGAAGGTCAAGGGCAAAGGATGACCTCTAGTTGCAATAATGTAACCGAAACCTTTTTGAATTTGGGTCTGGGTTTCGGTTACAATTCCTTCCTATTCATTGCAATGGAGCAGGTGCTGGAATGATTCATTCCAGCAAGTTTAGCATAGTCAAACTTCAAAATAAAGCTATGGAATGTAGTAAGAATGTTACCTGACAACAGGTTAACTATTTTTCTGTCAATCCAGCATAGTTTTATGTTGAAATCACTTTCAAATAAAGTTCAATTCAATTTTGAAGCGGAGTACCCACCCATTTTATTCTACTGAGACTTGAATTTTCTGTTGGAACAAATAATTGATAACAATTATTGTTGATACTTTATAACTGAATTTGTGCCATGGAATATCTTTTTATGGGACACACATCTGATTAGATATGTTAGTATTCAAAAATTTATACAAGAAAATGTGTTTTGCACTCTTTTGTCTTGCTCCACAAGAAGGAATAGGGTGGACTCGTAGCCACAAACCAATACCCATCATCAAGTTTGTGGCTACGATATCGCAGCTAGATGACCTCATGCATCTCATTTCCTGTTTTCATTCATGAAATTCTGGAATGAAACAAATCTGCCGATGAATCGTTTTTAGGCCTCATTCCTGTGTAAAGGGTGAACGAAATGGCTTCAGGTTTGTATGAAGATGTGTCAGATAATCGAAATCGGCTTTGATGCTTTCTTTGATTTGATTGATGAAAGTCAGAACTGACAAAAAATGACAGGGGCTATATTCATTCATCTTTAGCTGTTTAGTCATGTTTACAGACAGTCTGGGATTTCTTTAAGGAATGAGGGGGGGGGGGATGCACTAGCTGTTGTTTACTTACCACTAGTACTGCGGTATTGGGTCACACAGTAGCCATGGCTGCCTCCAGTAGCCGGTAGGGCGAGTTCACTACAAAGATAAAGAGCAAAGTTTGTTAATTTTGATAGAAAAGATATGGCTTATAAATTGAAGTTGATAGTTTTCTGTCTATTTTCATGCTCGCGCAAAAAATTTCGGGGGAGCATATAGTCGCCACACTGTACGTACGTCTGCGTGTCCGTCCGTCCGTTTGTCCACAGCCAGATCTCCAAAACATTGACCAAATTCAATGAAACTTCACATGTGAACTCCCTAGGGACCTTTTTTCTCCGTTTCTTAATTTGAGGCTGCCTCAAAAAGGGACCTTGATGTAAAAATAAGGTCCTTTCACTTATGTTTAAGACTGTACCCACAGAACACACTTCCGGAGGCAAAGACGATGGGTCTGACTCTGTGGGAAATCAACATTTATACATGAAAATTATTTCTAAAACTAGTCACAAATCGATAGAATCAGTCGGGATGAGGTCATAGCCTCACTTTCATTTTTTCATTGAGGGTACAACCTCGGTCTTTATCGTTATGGGATACCAACTTTGAGGCAGATTATTTCAAAAATCCATCGTTAAAATTCGTAAACAAAACTCTTTCTTTAAAGAATGTGATTTAAACTTTCTAACTACCAACGCATTTTTAATAATCAGGCGTAGTCGTCGAGATATTAATGCTTAAAGTTGGTTATGCTTCAACGAAAAAGACCGAAGCTTTCACCTCCACCGAATGAGTGCAGGTCCGCTGACGACGTTTTTGATTGGCTGAAAGAATTGTGCCGACCGGATCAATATTATCAAAATGAGGCTCCCTAAATTTGTGGAGAAAACAATGACGACGCACATGCATTCAATAAACAGCGATAAAGAGCATGTGCATTCAACATTAAAACGCTTTGGGTTCGAGAGTATTGTTACCAAAATGCTTTGAGATTGAGAGTATGTTACTAAAAATAACAAATACTAAACGTTTGAGTGGCGTTTTAAGACTCCAAGGACGACTTTCGGAGGCTGTTGAGTGCGGGGGGGGGGGGGGGGGGGTCTTAGATGAAATAACCTTATTAGCTTTTCCCTAATTTTTCTTCATCTAATGGGCAGAATTTAATGAGATTTTGTACTTATGTGATAAATGAGATGTTAAGACCATATTCTATAGATAATGTGTGTACAAAAAATCTGTCATGGGAAAAGGGGGCTTAATGTAATTGTATGATTAGTTTTTATTTTGTGACAAACACTTATTCGGGGAGCATGATCGGTCTATGACGGCTCTTTTTAACACAAGCAATAAACATTACAGTTACATATGATCATCATGCTAACCCGAAATAAAAGATGTTTGCTATAGAGAAAATAGCTGATTCGATAACACCTGACATAACATGATTAAGTCCAAATGTGAAAAAAATAGTCTGGGTTTATGAATAGGACTACCTGTTGCATTTATTTAAAGATTAAACATATTCAAACCCTTTCCCAAATGGCAAAATTATTCCAATTAGCAAAATTTTAGGATTGTTTAAGAAGAAAGCTACTGCAGACGTCAAAGTGGATGTTGCATTCTCACAATGTTTACTACTCACAAAGAATTAAATTTCATTCACATGAAATTTTCATCAGCAATTGAACATCTTTGAATTTGGACCAATCTAAAATTTTGTCGTTCGGTAATGGAATAAACAGGCCTGGGATTAAATGGTTTGATGAACAGGCCCCAGCAGCTTCTCCCTAGTCACCGCAATATTTTCTGTGCTATATTGCATACAAATCTTATTTGATCGAAATACATTTTGCCAGACAGTATCTTTTAAGTTTGACTGCCCTAAAACTTTGTTGTTTGGGAACGGCCCGAACGGGTTAAAAAATTAAACATATTTTAGTGAGAGTGACTCGGCACACTTAACTCTTTCTCAAACAAGACCTGGTTTTAACGTCCCTATTAATAGAAAAGCAGTTTCTCCTTTTGTCTCATTATTTTCTGTGCCATATTTTAAACAAATTCTATCTTTAATAACATCCATTTTTAGCTCACCTTAGCACGAAGTGCTGAGGGTGAGCTATTGTGATCGCCCACCGTCCGTCGTCCGTCTGTCCGTCCGTCCGTCCGTCCATCTGTCCATCCGTCCACAATTACTAAAAAATCTTCTCCTCCCAAACTATAAGGCCTAGAGTCTTGAAATTTTGTATGTAGCATGGTCTCAAGCCCCTTTACCAAAATACTGCAAATTATTGTGATAAAAGGAAAATTGGCCCTATGTTGTGGGTATCAAATTTCATACAGAATCAAAGAAGGAAATCTTGTACAATCATCTTCTCCTGAACCAGTTGGCCTAGATCATTGAAATTTTGTGAGTAGAATCATCTCAAGGCCCTCTACAGAAATACCTAAAATTATTGTGATAAAAGGAAAATTTGCCCTATGTTGTGGGTATCGAATTTCATACAGAAACAAAGAAGGAAATCTTGTACAATCATCTTCTCCTGAACCATTTGGCCTAGAGCATTGAAATTTTGTGAGTAGAATCACCTTAAGGCCCTCTACAGAAATACCTAAAATTATTGTGATTAAAGGAAAATTGGCCCTATGTTGTGGGTGGGTGAATTCAAATAAAATGGCACCAAAAAATTATTTTTTTCCAATTTTTAAATTTCAATTGATCATTTTGGTCTATATTTTCTAATATTAAGCATATATCAAATTTTAATAATCTAAAACGGCATTGAAAAATATTTAGACGTAAAAAAGTTTCAGAATTATTAATTGAAGAAAATCAACAGAAAAACATGAAAATACATATATTTACAAAGTAGCGTACCCTCACATAATGATACGAAAAATAATATTTTTTTCAATCCAAATTGTAATTTTTGAATCAATAAGGAATTCTAAGCAAAAAACCTAGTTTTTCTGTCATAAATCTGGTGAAAATATGACTTTTTACACAAAATTACTAGTGATTTTTTCATACATGGGTCAAAAAGTTTTTATTATGATAAAGTTTGGCCTCATATAGACTTCAGACCCAATTTTCTTAACAATATAATGAATTCAGAACATGTCTGCAAAAAACCTTGTACAATTGTCATGTTTGAACTAAAAACTAGACCAGGGTTTTCCCGGACGCAGGATATTGCGTCCTAGACTCTTAAAATTGGGTTCAGGACTCTTAAAAATATATTATGTGCGTCCCATGGGACTCCCAAATAAAAGTACAAGTACTAGCTTACATGATCGTCTAGTTTACCGAAACTACACCTGCTTACATTCATGTAGGTATTTTTAAGCAGACATTATGTACATGACATCAAACACATATTCTTGACAGACACTTGCATAAGGTACCATTTTCATTACTCACAATAAGAAATACTCCTATAGGCGGGGGGGGGGGGGTTAGAAGGGATTTGTACCGAAATTGTTTTGTACTTTTCTGTGACTTTTCCTAATTTTTACCAGATTTGATAAAATCAAGACTACTTCCAGATGGGAGAAAATGTTATACGAAAATCCAAACACATTCCTGTTTTCTGGGTAGCATTGGAACTCTTAATCATCAAATTCCAGTCCTAAGTGTTCTTTGTAAATTACATTTATAAATTGATTTGATTTTGATATTATTCAGAATGATTCCACCATTTTGGTCAATACAAACCCTATGACAGGCTGGATGCCTATATTTTGTTAAACATACAAAGCCAAATACTAATAATGGGTCTGAGATTGCTGCAGTCTTTTTAAATATGGCCAATATTTGGTGTTCATATTTAACTGATTTTCTAAGAAAGGACTCTTAAAATTAACACAAGGACTCTCAAAAATCATTGCTGAGGGTCCCAAGGACTCCTTCTTTACAAGATCCAGGGAAAACCCTGCTAGACCATCCAAAACTTGCATATTTTGTCACAAATGTGTTGCACTCCAGACATTATTAACCTATTGGGATAATTTATGATCCTCCTTCTACTTCTTTTTCAAGTAGAATGGTAAAAAATAATTCACATGAGTACTATAACAAACAATTTTATACTCTTTCATGTATTTCAAACAATGAGTACTTGTAATCATACAAAGATAGGTCAATTTTCTAAGTAAATCTTTAATTTCGTGAATATTTTTTTCTAAACATGCACTGGATTGGTATAAAAAAATTACTTATATTACACCTTGACATGTAATAAGTGCTAACTAAACAAGAACAATTAATCATCTCAGATAGGTGTGCTATGAATGGTGAAAAATGAAAGTTCCTTTTTTTTAAATAATTTGTTGCACTCCAGACATATTCACATGTTGACAAAGTTAGCTAATTTATGATACAATTCGCACTTCTTTATCAAGTAAAATGGTACAAATAATTTATGTGATAACTATTACAAGCAATGTTACTCTTTTCCATGTATTTCAAACAATGAGCAATTGTAATCATACCAAGATAGTTCAATTTTCTAAGATTTGAATTTCTAACCCCTAAAATGAAAACCAATCGCAAAGATGACACAAATTTGCGCCTAAATTGATTAAATATATGCACTCTTTCAAAAAAAATATATTTGATGATAAAACTTTCTTTAGATCAGGTCTTTTTTAATTAAGCCAAAAAACTTGTTGCACTCCAGACAACATAAATACTGGTCTAAATCAAACACAATTCTGTGTCTAAACTGGATTTCTGGTGTGAATAATCTTTGAGTCTATGTTATCTGAAAATGAGAACATTAGTTCATTAAAAAGTAATATACAGTGAAAGAGGGGTTGTTAAACTTCAAATGTTGCACTCCAGACAAACAAGGGTGAGTTTATTTAAGGAACAGTCAGCAGTTTTTGTCCTTATTAAGGTATTCAAAATCATATTTGTTCAAGGCTACAAACATTTCTGTACATGGATTATCATAATAACTTGACTTTTCAGTCATAGAATTCCCACAGTATTCAATTATTTTGAGTTTCTCTATATTTGCCGTTGCACTCCAGACAGCGCACGACTATTGTTCTTGTGTGAACTTCAGCGATCCCTTTGCACACAAACACTAACCACATACAAAATTCGAAACTCAAGGTGTTTAAGTTAATGTAAAAAATCTTACTTTTACACACATATTGTTATTTTTTAGCTCCACTGGCCGAAGGCCAGCGGGGCTTATGTCATGGCCCTGTGTCCGTCGTGCGTCCGTGCGTGCGTCCATCCGTCCGTGCGTGCGTAAACAATTTTCAAACATCTTCTTCTCCAAAACTGCTGGACCAATTTCAACCAAACTTCACACTAATCATCCTTGCATGAATCTCTACCAAATTCCTTCAAAAGATTAAAATCTGTGCAGAACTTGAATTTTAATTAATTTAATTGATTTAAATTTTCGAAAAATCTTTAAAAATGCTTCTTCTCCAAAACTACTGGACCAATTTCAACCAAACTTCACAGAAATCTTCCTTGCATGATTCTCTACCAAATTTCTTCAAAAGAATATAATCGGCGCAGAACTTGAATTTTGATTAATTTAATTGATTTAAATTTTTGAAAATTCTTTAAAAATTCTTCTTCTCCAAAATTACTCGACCAATTTCAACCAAACTTCACAGAAATCTTTCTTGCATGAATCTCTACTAAATTCCTTCAAAAGATTAAAATCCGCGCAGAACTTTAATTTTAATTAATTTAATTGATTTAAATTTTAGAAAAATCTTTAAAAATTTTTCTTCTCCAAAACTACTCGACCAATTTCAACCGAACTTCACAGAAATCTTCCTTGCATGAATCTCTACCAAATTCTTTCAAAAGAATAAAATCCGCGCAGAACTTGAATTTTAATTAATTTAATTGATTTAAATTTTCCAAAAATCTTTAAAAATTCTTCTTCTCCAAAACTACTGGACCAATTTCAACCAAACTTTACAGAAATGTTCCTTGCTTGGATCTCTTCTTAATTCCTTCAAAAGATTAAAATCGGCGAAGAACTTGAATTTTAATTAATTTAATTGATTTAAATTTTGGAAAAAGCTTTAAAAATTCTTCTTCTCCAAAACTACTCGACCAATTTCAACCAAACTTAACAGAAATGTTCCTTGCTTGGATCTCTTCTTAATTCCTTCAAAAAAATACATTGTGTGTAATACTTAAATTTTGATTAATTAAATTAGATTAATTTTTTGAAAAAAATTTCTTTTCCAAAACTATTGGATCAATTTTAACCAAACTTCACAGGAATCTTCCTTGCATGAATCTCTCCCAAATTCCTTCACGATCCGATGAAAAGCTTGACAGCTGTGGGCTAGGCTTATTTTTCGCTATATGAAACAGTGTAATTTTAACAAAATTTTAAAAACATTTCTGCTCCTTAATTACTTATTGGATTTTATTCTGGTGTAGCATAAATCTTCTTTGGATAGACCACCATTGTATTCCTTGAAGAAGTTCATAGTCTAAATGTCTAATAGCCAGTAGAGCGATACAGGGCCATCTTGGCCCTCTTGTTTATTGTTGTGTATTTAGAAAAAAAGACAGTTTTTTTCTGTTTACAAAAAAGCGTTTCACTCCAGACATTTTTTGCATGTTTTTTGGGCATAACTTTAAAACCGTTTAAGATATTTCAATAAAATTTTGCATGAACATACAATACACTATTTAAATAATTTAACATCACATGGTCCTTGCAATTTGATCAAATATTCTATTCTTTTTAGTCTAGATGAAAAAATATGCTTGGTGCCATTTATTTTGAATTCACCCGGGTATCGAATTTCATACAGAAACAAAGAAGGAAATCTTGTACAATCATCTTCTCCTGAACCATTTGGCCTAGAGCATTGAAATTTTGTGAGTAGAATCATCTCAAGGCCCTCTACAGAAATACCTAAAATTATTGTGATAAAATGAAAATTGGCCCTATGTTGTGGGTATCGAATTTCATATAGCGACTAAGAAGGAAATCTTGTACAATCTTCTTCTCCTGAACCGTTTGGCATAGAGCTTTGAAATTTTGTGAGTAGAATCATCTCAAGGCCCTCTGCCAAAATACTTCAAATTATTGTGATACAAGGAAAATTAGCCCTATGTTGTGAGTAGCGAATTTCATATAGAGACAAAGAAGGAAATCTTGTACAATCTTCTTCTCCTTAACCGTTTGGCATAGAGCTTTGAAATTTTGTGTGTAGAATCATCTCAAGGCCCTCTACCAAAATACTTCAAATTATTGTGATACAAGGAAAATTTGCCCTATGTTGTGGGTATCGAATTTCATACAGAAACAAAGAAGGAAATCTTGTACAATCATCTTCTCCTGAACCATTTGGCCTAGAGCATTGAAATTTTGTGTGTAGAATGGTCTCATAATGATACAATCTTCTCCAATTCTGTTTATCAGAGATCCATAAGGTAAATTTTGTATAACTCTCTACTACCAGCAATGTTTAGATTGTTTTTTTTAATGAACGTTGTCCGGAAGTTGTGTATGTGAGATGAGACAAAAATTATCATCTTGATGATCTCTAAGGTGAGCGATATAGGGCCATCTTTGCCCTCTTGTTTCATTTGTGGCAGTTTTTGAAGTGGATCACCCTAAAATTTTGCCATTTGGGAAAGGGTTAAATAAAATCCATTTTGTCATTTGTGGCAGTTTTTGAAGTGGATCACCCTAAAATTTTGCCGTTTTGGAAAGGGTTAAATTGATTGATTTTTTTCAGGGGAAGCTGGTGACCTGGAAAGCAATGGGACAAAGCCCAAAGTAACCAAGCCAGACAAACTCAAACAGAAAATAGAACCCAATCATCACAGAATGTACAGATCACCTGTCCGACCTTTCTTCTGTTGTGGGAGCCAGATTTCACTGAATAGTATCACAGGTAACTGGAACAATTTTCATATTAATCACAGGTATTTGACACAATATGTCTATATATAGGGTATAGCGTAATAGAACAGTAAAAAGGGTATTATACTCTTTTTACTGTTCTATTACCCTATACCCTTTATATAGACATATTGTGTCAAATACCTGTGATTTTAACTAAAAAAAGATCAATGAGAAAAATCCTGAATATTTACTAACTACTAGTCTATTCTCTTACGCCCTTTAAAAACAAGAACTGGTTAAGACATCTCTGGTCTTTGGGAAACCATTAAGACAAAAATAGAAAATGCTGATAACCTGCGTTTTCTCCTTTTGTCTCAATATTTTCTGTGTTATATTGCAAATGCTATCTTTATTAACATACATTGTGTTGTCTGTAGCATCCTTCAAATTGGAACAGCCCAATATTTTGTTGTTTGGGAGAGGTTTAAAAGTTACAGCTTGTTATTCTGCTATAAACTCAAGTGGTTCAGTTATTTTTATGCCCCCGATAGGGAGGCATCATAAATTTGACTTGTCCGTCCGTCCGTCTGTCCGTCTGTCTGTCCGTCATTCCGTCCAAAAACTTTAACATTGGCCATAACTTCCTTATTACTTAACATATTCGCTTCATACTTTACCACAACATTCCTTGGTACATTACCTTTCTGTAGGCACATACTTTGGTGACCTTGACCCCTGGATGACCTTGACCTTGAACATAGATTGGCCATAATTTAAAATCAAAGCGGTGTCGGGGGCATTGTCATCTTACAGTGACAGCTCTTGTTTCTCTAGATGTTTGGTCAAACCATTGCTTTTAGGTATGTCAAAGCCCTTTCTTTGTTGAGAAAGGATGAATCCTTTCCCAAACAAGAACAGGTTTTGACGTCTTTGATAGAAAAGGCTTGGGAAAACATTGAGGCAAAAGAAGAAAATGCTGATAACCAGCATTTTCTCCTTATGCCTCAATGGCATTTTCTATGCTATTTTATACACTTATTTGATGTTTTTTTTGCATCAACTTTGTTGTCGATACCAGTTTTTGTATTGGACAACCCTAAAATTTTGCTGTTTTGGAAAGGGTCAATGGTTCAAGTCTTTGCAAGAACCCATGATTATCAATTTTAAAATATTTCTTTATTTCAGAGATTAAAGATAGCTCACCGGGCGACAAAACTGACAAGGAAAATGATGACGATTATGAAGACATTGCCACTGATTCTGACGACCTCCTAGAGGAACCCATTAACCTGG
Organism: Fragum sueziense; assembly: GCA_963680895.1. Lineage (NCBI taxonomy): Eukaryota > Metazoa > Mollusca > Bivalvia > Cardiida > Cardiidae > Fragum > Fragum sueziense. The sequence goes on from CAVMGG010000113.1 coordinate 53,288, forward strand.
CTGTGCAACAAAGTCCGAAGAAATCGGACTAAACCCATTCCCGCAGTGATATATTTTGTCACCCATCAAGAAGATTGATTGGGAAAACATAGTGGAAAATGAAGAAATTGCTTGTGACAAGCAATTTCTTCATTATCCACAATGTTTTCTAACCCAAAATACAAAAGATTTGTAATTGTTGTTTGCAATGTTTTTCAAATTGGAACAGTCCTAATTTTTGCCCTCTGGTAATGGGTTTTATTTTCTCCTTACTTTTTCAGAGATTAAAGATGGCTCACCTGTTGACAAAACTGACAAGGAAAATGACGACGATTATGAAGACATCGCCACTGACTCTGACGACCTCCTAGAGGAGTCCAGTAACCTGGCTGTGCAACAAAGTCCGAAGAAATATGATCGCACATCACCAAGACTCAACAGGACATCATTGACATGGAAGAGAAAAAAGACAGCATCTCGCCAGGAAAAGTCCACAGCCCGTAAAAAATTTTGGTCACTGAAACTGAAAGGGAAGCTTCAGGTTTCGAAGGGATCTCACTACGCATCCAGTACTGAAATACGTTCACCAAGCAATGATAGGGATATTTGTGTGTGTACATCATTTGTATCTAAAGGCCACGTTGGAAATTCTACAAGTTCTTTACAAGGTGCAGAGGGAGGATTAGAGTCTCGTATAGATGATGAATTTGAACTTTATTCATCACAGCCTCAAGCTTCTACAAGTCGCGATGATATAGAGGAATGTTCTAACCTGGACAGAGCTAGAGGTAAAGGTGCTGCAAAAAATAGGAAGAAAGATGCACCATTGCCTTTTATAAACTTGAACAAACTGTACCCAATAAACGATATAGACGAGCAACTGATCGCCCAGCGACGTCATGAAATGGAACATGGTATCGAGGTGGAGGATGTATGGATATTAAAGACGGTGAACGGAGATACGGGACTGAAGCATGGAGGCTCCGTCACATCTATAGTGTGTTCAACCAATATAAAGAAGCCTGTAGGACAGTATCCCTCATATGGTGCAATGGCTCTGCTCTCTACAGAGGCAGGGATGGATCCATCAGATGTAATGGCCCAACATAACAGAGATAGCATGGAGGAGGGCCTGTCATGCTCTATGTTAAATCTCAACATGAACCCATGGGTACAGAATGTGCCAAACAATACTAAATCTAATGTGCAATGTCATACACAAGTAGACTATATTCATTTCCTTGTACCAGACCTGGACAAAATAGTTCGTTCAAGTTTCTACTGGGGAGTTATGGATCGCTATCAGGCGGAAAAGCTCATTGAGAACAAAGCTGAGGGGACTTTTCTGTTACGAGATAGTGCGCAAGATGAATTTCTGTTCTCTGTAAGTTTTCGAAGGTATGGCCGTTCACTTCATGCCAGAATCGAACAATGGAATCACAAATTTAGTTTCGACTCGAGAGATCCAGGAGTGTACGCAACCGACACAGTCTGTGGTTTAATCGATCATTACAAGGATCCAAGTTGCTGCATGTTCTTTGAGCCAATGCTGACCTTGCCTTTAAACCGAACATTCCCCTTCTCCCTACAACATTTGGCGCGAGCGGAAATCTGTAGCCGGATCACATATGATGGTATTAGCAAGCTGACACTGCCTCGCTCCCTGAAAGAATATCTGCAATTCTATCATTACAAGCAAAAGATTCGAGTTCGCAGATTTGATAATGTTGCTTAGCTCTTTTTGACGTCCCACATTTTAATAATTTCGGATAATTTTGAGGCAAAAAAAGAAAAGGCTGGTGAACAGCATATTCTCCTTTACCCCTTTATTTTTGAGTTACGATATTATGACACATGTTGACAAATTAACCTATGTAAATAATACAATATCAAACACCAGACATCTGAAATTTTGCATGTAATGGTTCAAATCTTGCAGTTGTCTCACACCTGCAAGATTTCAACTAACACATCCAAAATTGTATTGAAAATTAAGAATGCTTTCCCTTGGTTACATAGCGTCGGTGCTATGACAAAATGGCGTAACAAATTAGTTACGCAATTTTGTCAATTTTTTTTTATAAATGCTTTCTACTAAGTATGTAGGAGCGCATATCCTGTCAAAACGGCGTTTTTCTACACCTATTAGAACCCTTTCAATTATCATGTGACAAAATTGCGTAACTCGATTTAGCTGACAAAAATGCGTTATACGTAGACAAATTTACACGAGAGTAATATTGAGTTACGCAATTTTGCCGGCATATTTTTTAACATTTTTTAAAACGGCAAAAACGTTTTTGGCTCTCCTGAAAAAAATGGTTTTCGAGGAAAATTTCTATTACGCCATTTTGTCATAGCACCGACGATAGGTATGATTTGTATACACTGCCATCAGAGATATTTTTACAATTCCAAGACTGTGAGTCCTGGGGACTCGTTGGATTCCATATCAATGAGTCCAGCTACTAGTTTAGTGAGTCCAAAACACTATTTTTAATAGGAAATCTGTGAAAATTGTTGCATCCTGGGACTTGCTTGAATTAAAACTTTGCATCCCAGAGACCAAATTATGAGTAAAAGTTGCAGGATGCTTAGGTAAAAAAATCACTTCGCCATATTAGACTTGACATGAAATGTGATGACCTACTATGGGCCCAAAATAAATATAATTGCAGACAGAAATCATGAGAGAAATTCAAGGCTAACAAAGTATGACATACATTATTAATACATGTACCAGTACATGTATATCCTTACACTATCTCCTCAATTAGATCATAATGAATTTTATGCTTTCCAAATTGACATCTATAGTGAACCAAAAAAGGAACTTTTCCCAAGTTTGTTTATAGCTCAACTTTTCGAAGAAAATGAGAGCTTATACTGTCACCTGGGCGTCGGCGTCGCAACAAAGGTTAAAGTTTTTTCAAACATCAATAACTTCCATACTATCAAAAGGATTCAACCCAAACTTGGAATACTTATTCACCATCACGACTAACTTACTACCAGGGCCCATGGCCCTGGCTCCACTATATTTGGCGTTATGCCCCTTTATACTAAGCAACTTAGAAAGTCGAGCGCGCTGTCTTCGGACAGCTCTTTTTATATAATTTTAGTGTACATTTTCTATCCTGTTGGATGAAAGCTTACTTTTTATACGGGATAAGCTGACCAAATGTTGAAAACAAAATTAGCTTTAAAATCTGCTATATGTTTATATTTGTGTGCATCTACGTGGTACACTCAAATAACCTTCACAGACTTTGCGAAAGTTTCTTTTGTGGTTCAGTTAATAAATGAGTCCATGCTGAATGCCCATCTTGGATGACAAAAAGGCACCCACTGTCATTTTGAAACATAAAACTTAGTGCGGGAAACATTAAGGTCAAAAAGAAATTTCTGGATATGAACATTTCTTTCTTTTCCCTCAATGTTTCCTAGAGCTTTAGGTCTTTATGTCTTGAAATGATCTTCTTTAATTTTGCAGTATTTTAGACCATGAAGGGTAACTATTTTTTTTAAAAAAAGTTTTTTTACGGAATCAAGTCACTATCTCCAGGTCAATAGTCGTTTTCCGGAAATTCGCTACTCTGGGTTTTTCCCACCCGAAGTCACGTGATGTAGGTACAAACAATCATAGCGGAAGTTATAAAATAGTGTCGTTCAACTGGAAAAAGAACGGATAATTTCACCAGTAATTTCATGTGTGAGCTTCAAAGCTTCTTGAAAATTAGAGGAGTAACTTTTTCAAACCAAAAGAAAGCAGATCTAGTTTCTTTGTGTGAAGCAGTGGCATTTTTAAACATTGAAATTGATCCAGATAGGATCACAGGAAATCGAATCATATCATGAGTAATAAAATGAAAATGAATTTTATTGTAACTTAATAATGGAATCTAATAATACCTCTGCATCTTCCGTCATTTTTAACCATTCAGAGATCTTATAACAAAAGAAATCTCCCATAATCCGATGATAGGTTATCATTGAAAATATTTCCCCCGTGGATGCCTCAAATCAGGCGAGTGTCGATTTGTGACGTCATGATTTTGCCTTACTTACTCTAGTCATATGACGTCATAGAAATAAAAAGAGGGGCGACTTTGGGGGAAATAAATACATGTATATACATGTACGCTGTGAGCGAGTTTTTCCAAACGAATATTTTGTAATTGTTTGTAAGAACATTCCACACGGGTTTCCACTGTCGGAACACGATTAATAAACAAAAAATAGGATATGTGAATGTTAGAGCACAGAAAATATTGAGGAAAGAGGCGATATTTCTGTCTATCACCAAATCTCTTCCTTTTTCTCAGTGTTTTTCCAAACAGTCTACTGAGTTTAAATACAAAAGAAAAAGGTTTAAAAAATTAAAGAATTCGTCTTCAAATGTGCCGAAAAAATGATGGATCTTTTTTTAACCCTTACCCAAACAACAAATTATGGTCCTTTCCAAATAACCGGTAAGTCTTGCTAATTATCAGAATGATTCTTATTTTGCTATTTGTGTGCATAAAAAAAACGAATTGGTTAGGAAAGGATTAACATAAGAAGCCATCATTTTAAATTTAATTCAAATTTGAAGCAGGCTGTAGACTATATAAGATAGGTAGATCTACTAAGAACAGTTTGTTGTAGATTGTAGAATAAGAAATAGATCTATTGGGGGGAAATTAAATTGTGAGCAAAGTCAGCATGTTTTTCTTTTTCTTTTAATTCGTTGCATATGAGGAGCATCTTTGTAGCGACTGTCACTCTTACACTGGCCCCAAGCACACCGTTTGATAGGCATTTTGTAAAAAAAACTAGTTTAAAATTTGCCGCGTCACTAACTGTCAGCCATTTGTTTGTACCTACATCACGTGACTTCGCAAGGAAAAAAACCCAGAGTGACGAACTTCCGGAATAGATCTATTGTGGATAATTTATGCTGAACTATACATGAATGCAAAACAAATCAATTATTCTCGCAGTCATTCAACAAGATTTGTCCATAGTGAGAGTAAACACAGACAGAAATGTCAAATAGTTTGACACAATTTTTTTCGTCAGACAAACCTCTGCACAAATTAACTTGCCTTGCAAGGATGGATAAACCAAGTCTTGTCATTTCTATAAGAAATGCATTTTGGCAGTGATTCCCTTTAAATTTCAAAGAAGCTGTAGTTAGGAGGTTTGGAAAGGAAAGCCATGTTACTGGTATCTTGTTTAGCATAGAGCCACTGTGTTTGCCTAAAAATCTTGTTGTATTGTTATTGATGTATTGTAAAAACCTGGTGCTTCATTTTGTGTTAAACACTTGTTATTCATTATACTTGTCATGTGAAAAATGTCCTTTTCCAAATACATGTAATAAGTGTTACTGAAAATTCCAAACCGTGCATCGTGTATACTTGTATCAATTGTCTCGCAGACAATCCTATAGAGTACCCAAGAGATTTGGTTATTCAATTTAGATTTCAAAGATCTAATACTTCATATTTTTGCCCTGTATAGTTATTTACATATGCTAGTAAAAATGACTAGATCTATAGCATTGTCAAAATGCACATTTCAAACTTCGGAAAAGGCACCTTATTCGCTTGACAACATAAACTTGTTATTTTTGTTGTATTTGTTAAAGGTTTTGTTCTCTTTACTGTTTACATCTCTTGTTAGTTGTACTTAACCCATTACCAAACAACAAATGTTGGACTGGTCCGAATAGAAGGATGTTGCAGAAAACAATTTGAAGTTAAGCAAATTTAAAATCTTTTGGTTTGTTTGGAAGAAAATATTGTGGGGAATGAAGGAATTTTCTTCATTTTCCACAATGTTTTTCGAGGCCTTCATCTTGAGGGGAGTCAAAAAGAGTCGATGTGTGGTAATGGGTTAACCCTATCCCAAACAAACACAAATAGGGTAGTCCAATTTGAAAGCTACTGTAGACGACACAATGACTGAAATCATCTGTAGTAAATGTGTATGTTATCACAAAGAAAATATTGAGGCAAATGGAGAAAATGCTGATTATCAGCATTTTCTTCTTTCGCCTCAATGTTTTCTCGAGCAGTATGTAAAAGGGACGTCAAAACCAGGTATTGTAAGGGAAAAGGTTAATCACTCAAACTGTTCTAAATTTTATGAATTTTGTAAAACAGATAAGTGTTTTAGAACAGGACCCCAGAGACTTTAAAGGGACATTTCATAACAATTTCATTTTTTAAAAGTATGTCTTGATGCCAAGATTGGTTATTCTAATGAGTATAAATACTATTAGTTTTTAGCTCACCTGAGCACAAAGTGCTCGAGGTGAGGTATTGTGATCGGTCTGTTGTCCGGCGTCTGTCTGTCTAACTGTCCATCTGTCCATCCGTCAACTTTTCACAAAAAAATCTTCTCCTCCTAAAGTACTTGGTAGAATTCTATCATATTTCACACATATGATCTATGGGTCATGCTTTTTCAAAATACTTCAAAGAATTTGAATCGGGGCCATCATGGGGTCAAAAAGTAGGTCACTAGGTCAAATCTTCTTTCTGCTCTAGGGGCCACATTTAATGCTCAATCGTTGTGAAAATTGATCAGAATATTCGTCTTGATGATATTTAGGTCATGATAAAAAATAGGTCAAGCCAGGTCAATAACTAGGTCACTAGGTCAAATATTGTAAAATCCATCTTTTTACACTTGAAGTGCCAATTTTGGTCTAAACTTTGTAGAATTTGTCATGAATGTTTATTTTGATGATATCAAGGTTAAGTCAAGAAGTGGGTCATGCTAGGTCATTAAGTAGGTCAAGAGGTCAAATCTTACAAAATCCATCATTTTGCTCTGGAAGTGCCAATTCTTGTCCAAACATTGTCGAAATTGTCCTCAATGTTTATCTCGATTATATCTTATCAAATGATGAAAAGTGGGTCATACAAGGTCAAAGTCTAGGTCACAAGGTCAAATCTTTTAAAATCCTTCATTTTGTTCTGGACACGCCAGTTTGGGTCCAAACTTTCTCAAAATTGTCCTGAATGTTTATCTTGATGATATCTAGGTAATGTCAAGAAGTAATTCATGCCAGGTCGTAAACTAGGGCACGAGGCCAAATCTTGTAAAATCCTCCCTTCTCCTCTGGAAGTGCCAATTGTTGTCTAAATTTTGTCAAAATTGTCCTGAATGTTTATCTTTATGATATCTTGGTCATGGTCAAAGATGGGTCATGCAAGGTCAAAAACTAGGTCACAAGGTCAAATATTACAGAATCCTTCCTTCTGCTCTAGAGATGCCAATATTGCCCTAAAACTTTGTCAAAACTATCCTAAATACTTATCTTGATATCTAGGTAATGTTGAAAGTGTGGGTCATGTAAGGTCAAAAACTAGGTCATTGGGTCAAATCTTGTTTTTTCTTTAAGAACGGAAACATATACTCAAACATTGTGAAAATTGTTCAGAATGTTTATCTTGACGAAATTTGGGTCATTTTAAAAGTGGGTCATGTGAGGTCAGAAACTAGGTCACTAGGTCAATTCTTGTTTTCTTAGAACCAAAATATTTACTTAATCATTCTGAAAATTCAGAATGTTTATCTTGGCGATATCTCGGTGATATGAATAACAGGTTATTTGAGGTTAAAAACTAGGTCACTAGGTCAAATTTTGTTTTTGCTCTAAGAACCAAAATATTTACTTTATCATTGTGAAAATTGTTCAGAATGTTTATCTCGATGATATCATGGTGATGTGAAAAGGGGGTCATGTGAGGTCTGAAACTGGGTCACTAGGTCAAATCTTGTTTTTGCTGTAAGAACCAAAATATTTACTTAATCATGGTGAAAATTGTTCAGAATGTTTATCTCGATGATATCTTGGTGATGTGAAAAGTGGGTCATGCGAGGTCTGAAACTAGGTCACTAGGTCAAATCTTGTTTTTGCTCTAGGAACCAAAATATTTACTTTATCGTGGTGAAAATTGTTCAGAATATTCATCTTGATGATATCTGGTCAATGTAAAAAGGGGGCAATGTGAGGTCAGAAACTAGGTCACTAGGTCAAATCTTGTTTTTCCTCTATGAACCAAAATAGTTACTCAATCATTGTAAAAATTCAGAATGTTTATTTTGACAATATCTGGGGCATGTATAAAGTGGGCCATGGGAGGTCAAAATATAGGTCAAATTTTGTTTTTTGCTCTAAAATATCAAAATATTTATTCATCATTGTGAAAATTGCTTATCTTGATGATAAATGGTTCATGTAGAAAGTGGCTAATGTTAGGTTTAAAACTAGGTCAAAAGGTCAAATCTTGTTTTTGCTCTAAGAACCTAAATATTTACTCATAGTGAAAATTGTTAAAAATGTTTATCTTAATGATATGTAGGTCATGTAAAAAGTGGGTCATGGGAGTTTGAAGATTTCAAGATGTTTGTCTCAAAGTCCTCTCAGGTGAGCGATGCAGGGCCATCTTGGCCCTCTTGTTTTACGTTGTTGCCAATAAGCGAGAAACATGCAATTAAAGTTGAGACATAAACGATAAATTGCATATAAATCCGAACTGTTGTCCACAACAATTTGTTCAATTTTAACACAAAAATATAAATTTCTCGTAAACGGCGCAATATTTTGGCTTGAAATTTTCAGAATTTTCATAAGGAAATATGCTCTTTCAGATAAAAATAAAAGTAAAATTTATGACAACAAATTCTGAAATGTCACTTTAAAGATAATGAATTAAAGATCCTTCTTTGATTCTTTTTAGCTCACCTTAGCACGAAGTGCTGAGGGTGAGCTATTGTGATCGCTCACCGTCCGTCCGTCTGTCTGTCTGTATGTCTGTCGGACTCTGTCCACAATTACTAAAAAGTCTTCTCCTGCCAAACCATAAGGCCTAGAGTCTTGAAATTTTGTATGTAGCATCGTCTCGAGACCCTTTACCAAACTACTTCACATTATTTTGATACAAGGAAGATTGGCCGTATGTTGTAGGTATCGAATTTCGTATAGAGACAAAGAAGGAAATCTTGTACAACCTTCTCCTCCTGAACTGTTTGGCCTAGAGCTTTGAAATTTTGTGTGTAGAATCATCTCAAGGCCCTCTACTAAAATACTTCAAATTATTGTGATACAAGGAAAATTGACCCTATGTTGTGGGTATCAAATTTTTATAAAGAAACAAAGAAGGAATCTTGTACAATCTTCTTCTCCTGAACCTTTTGGCCTAGAGCTTTGAAATTTTGTGTGTAGAATCATCTCAAGGCCCTCTACCAAAATACTTCAAATTATTGTGATACAAGGAAAATTGACCCTATGTTGTGGGTATCGAATTTCATATAGAGACAAAGAAGGAAATCTTGTACAATCTTTTTCTCCTGAAACGTTTGGCCTAGAGCTTTGAAATTTTGCATGTAGAATCATCTCAAGGCCCTCTACCAAAATACTTGAAATTATTGTGATATAAGGAAAATTGACCCTATGTTGTGGGTATCGAATTTCATATAGAGACAAAGAAGGAAATCTTGTACAATCTTTTTCTCATTAACCGTTTGGACTAGAGCTTTGAAATTTTGTGTGTAGAATCATCTCATGGCCCTCTACCAAAATACTTCAAATTATTGAGATACAAGGAAAATTTACCCTATGTTGTGGGTATTTAATTTCATACAGAGACAAAGAAGGAAATCTTGTACAATCTTTTTCTCCTGGACCATTTGGCCTTGAGCTTTGAAATTTTGTGTGTAGAATCATCTCAAGGCCCTCTACCAAAATACTTCAAATTATTGTGATACAAGGAAAATTTACCCTATGATGTGGGTATCAAATTTCATATAGAAACAAAGAAGGAAATCTTTTACAATCTTCTTCTCCTGAACCGTTTGGCCTAGAACTTCGAAATTTTGTGCGTATAATCATCTCATGGCCCTCTACCAAAATACTTCAAATTATTGTGATACAAGGAAAATTGACCCTATGTTGTGGGTATTGAATTTCATATAGTGACAAAGAGGAAATCTTGTACATTCTTCTTCTCCTAAACCATTTGGCCTAGAGCTGTGAAATTTTGTGTATAGAATCATCTCAAGGCCCTCTACCAAAAATACTTCAAATTATTGTGATACAAGGAAAATTTACCCTATGTTGCGGGTATCGAATTTCATATAGAGACAAAGAAGGAAATCTTGTACAATCTTTTTCTCCTAAACTGTTTGGTTTATAAGGCTTTTGAAATTTTGTATGTAGAATTGTCTCATAATGATACAATCTTCTCCAATTCTGTTTATCAGAGATCCTTAAGGTAAATTTTGCACTTCCCATGGTAGTATAACTCTCTAATACCAGCATTGTTTAAATTGTTTCCTTCAATGAACGTTGTCCAGAAGTTTTGTATGTGAGATGAGACAAAAATTATCATCTTGATGATCTCTAAGGTGAGCGATAAAGGGCCATCTTGGCCCTCTTGTTTGTAGTAGTGCAGGGTGTTTAATGCCATTACAAATAAAAACAAATCACTGATTTTACATGCAGCATTGTCATGTTCTACATATTTTTAAAGTTTTGTTCCACACAAAAATTAAGGGAATGTATTGACGTCATGACATCTTATTTGACATCAAATTTTGGCGTTTATCAAAAATGGTGCTGCCAATTTATGCATGCACGAAAGTTGTCAAACTGCTTTATCAAATATTTATCAATATTCAATAACTGTCCTAAGATCTATAAAAGAACAATATCCTGATGATGAAAACTCTACACAGATGCTTAGAAAAATCTGACTGACTGAAAAGATCATTTCATTCTCACAATTTAACAGTATGGGCAGCCTCGAGTTCATCAGTAATGACTGGACCCTTATTTCTTATTATGCTCCCCGAAGGGAGAGCATATAGTCGCCGCTTTGTCTGTCCGTCCGTCCGTCCTGTCTGTCCGTCATTCCGTCCGTCCGTCCGAAGCGATTTCTCTATAACCCTTGGGCCAAATCAAATGAAACTTACCATGTGAACTCCCTATGACATAATGCCGATGTACTTTTCCCAGTTTTTGGATTTGAGGCCTCGTCATGGGAAAAGGGGACTTAAGGTAAAATACAGTTTTTCTCTAATTTCTCCTAGTCTAATGGTCGGAATTTGATGAAATTTCATATTTGAGTAGCAAATCAGATGCCCTTGTCAATAAACTACTTGAAATTTGCGTATAAAAAGTATGTCATGGAAAAAGGGGGCTTAACGTTTGTTAGCTTAATCTTAGCTCTGCATAGCATACATTTATTGTGACAATGCCTTAATCGGGGAGCATTGTCCGTCTCTGACGGCTCTTGTTTTTAGACTGTACTGATTTGTAAGCAGCTTCCAACCACTAAAGGTAAAGGTAGATTGTGTGTACCATGTTGCACTGCAAATGCTTGGGAAAATATTTAGGGAAAGAATGAATTTTGTTTCCTATTTTGTATTATAGAAAAGGGTTAGGAAAACATTGAGGCAAAAGAAGAAATTGCTGGTAATCAGCAATTTCTTCTTTGCCTCGTATTTTCTGTGTTATACATGTATTGTACATAAATTCTACCCTTTTCAACATCCATATTGTGTCTGTTGCAGCTTTCAAATTGGACCGACACAATTTTTTTTGCTGTTTGGGAAAGGGTCTAGGCTTGGTTTGTTACTCTGAACCAAAGACTCTACACAACTTGTTGTATGTATTGTTATACTAGAAACTCTTTATTAAAGTAGTTAAAATGTTACCTTCATGTGTTTGTTTTGATTAGGTTTGGTTTAGTTTTAATGACCAAGTCCCAATAGTTCATGTTGTAACATTGGAGTCTTTCAATCAAGGGGTGGCAGGGTTGAACGCCTACTCTGCCAATATCCTTTCTGACATTAGTGGCTCACCAATTGATGTAAATCATTTAAGTGAGAGAGAGCAGCTGGAAGCTCGGATTGTATATTGTGGTAGAACTGGCCCCGGTTTCTCGAAAAACCGCAAGTACGTTCTCATGCTCAAATCTGAGCACCGTGCTCAAATCACATGAAGTCCATGTGAACTTCAATTGAAAACCCTTCAACGTTGGAGAGTATCCCTTTGAATTTGAGCATGTTCCTTGAGAACATACTTAAGGTTTTTTTTGAGAAACCGGGGGCCTGGTTAGAGAAACATAAGGAATCCATGGTTAGGTAATCCAGCATCCACGATATGACAGGAGTAGTTGAAAGAGTTGTTAAATCCTAATTGATCAATTCATTTTAACTGACATTGAGAGGTGGTTCGCATATTCTGCAAATCTAAACATTGTAACTTCTGATCTATTTGAAACCTCAGATAGGATAATTAGCCTATAATATAACATAGAAAATATTGAGGCCAAAGAAGAAAATGCTGGTTAACAGCTTTTTCTTCTTTTGTCTCAATATTTAATTATTGGCAAATGCTCCAGTCACACCAAATGTGTCTGCAATGACTGTTGAACACAGTCACATCCATTTTGTAAAACAGTATGACTAAGCTGGTGAATACAATGCAAAGACAAATTTTGCCAATTTACAGATGAATTGATATAAAGACTCTCACAGACAGATCACAAACTGTATAACCTTTCCCAAAACAATTTTCTAGAGTGGTTCAATTAAAAAAGGCTTAAAAAGACATGAGAACAACTGATTGTGGGTTTTTTCAAATTTCGTTTTCCTCAATCTTGAAAACCATATTGAAAGACATAGAAAATTTCAAGGTTAACATTACAATCATCAAGACCAAGAAAACAGATTTATCCAATCCTTTAGAATCAAATGCGGAGCAACAGAAATGAGGGAGTGACACCATTCTAGATTTGTTATTGCAAACCCAAACCCTATGTTCACTGTGATGTAAGTTGTACGTTAGGTTTGTGTAGTCATTCAAAGATGGCGACAACAATACAGCATGAGAGGTAGGTGTCTTAGTTTTTCATTGATAAATTTCTTAAACGGTCGTATCTTGCCTTGATACTAATATCATTATACAGGGGAAATGTATACCTATCAACTGTTCTATATATCAAAGTACCAGTGTTGTCCTATCGTACTCAGTCGTTGTGCAAAGACAGCCCAACACGGAAAACTTTTTTCGAAGCGAGAAAGTTGCCCTTTTAAGGATGATTACATAGTAATCAGCGAACTAGGGAACAAACTATTGCTCTTACTTGGATGTCTTTAACATGCTCTTTTCTATGGTTACTGTTATTTTACACAAAAATGTCTAGAATGACCACAAACACCGTGTTTTTTAAATGGCCAGACAACGGTGTAGTCAGAGTGAAAATATGCAGACACAACGGTGCAGTTTCTGTGTTTTATGTACGGTGTGGTTATATTTTCATAACAAATTGTGAACGGTGTAGACATAATGCAATTGTGAACGGTGTAGACTTGAAGTAATACAGAACTTATCATTTCTGGAATGATAATATTTTCATGTTTAATGATAATGTTTTCACGGCTGAGAATCATGTTTTACAATTACTATCGAAATTCTTCAACAATTATGTTAATAATTTTTATGTGACTGACTTGTAAATGCTTTGCAGCAAAGAAGGTGACAATATGTCTACAAAATATACTTTAATCAAAATAAATCAGAATCTAGTTTCCTTGCTATTTGTCAAAGCAATTCCGTAAGGGTCAAATAGTAGAAATTACCAAGAATCTGCTGGCGTCCGTTTTATTTTTTTCTTTATTTTCAGTTCCATGCTGTTCACCTATTACTACTGTCATTTCGAAGGGAGTTTCGAAAATGTTGTGAAGCATTCTGAACAGGACCATTCCAGTCAGATATTAAAAGTGCGCAGGGCGGGGGAGATCAATGATCAGACAGGTCAAAAAGATTTGAAAACTCTGAACTTTAGTATTATTCCTGATATTATCAAGAAGTCAGACTAGGACATCATCCCCATTTGCAAGCATAGAATACACAAGATAGACCTCATCGACGTAGAAAAAAGGATTTTGGAGTTAACAAGATTCTTTCTATCGATGATATCCCCGGTTTTGAATGCATGAGTCCTGAACATAAAAAATGACGAAGTTCAACACCCCATAAAGTCGTTCAAAAAGCCCCGACCTTAATTCCTGATATTTCCATTGGACGTGCTAAAACAGATGAAACGGATAGGGTCTCTTCTCTTTCCCCACGAGAACATGAAAACAATGGCTGAAATGAACTGTTTGTTCCCAGATGTGATTAAGTCATTGAGAAGCGTTGATCAACTTGGTATTTGTTTATTTTGGTCAATGAAGGTCGGCTCTCGATGGAAAACATTGCATTTCATTTATTTATGGATGTGTGTAAGTTACACTGTGTTGGTAGTACTTCAATGCGTTTTACTCCAATAGTCAAACGGTTTTGGCGAATAGAATATTGTCTTTTTCATTGCAAATGGTTACATTTTATGAGTGAGCCCAAAAAATCTTGGCCAGAAAAATGTCAGTCCTGAAGAAGAAGTTCATTACGTATGAAATTCCAAAATGAATTTTGCAGTTCCAGAATTCTATTTTCAAGACTTATTTACTTAAGTCGAACAAGACGAAAAAAAGGCCCAAATGTTTATGACACAAATTTATAATTTATGTTTTGTTATTTATAATTTATGTTTTGTTGATTGAATCCTTTATTTTGGGTAAATTCAGACTTTTCAATGAGGGGTCAATTTGAAAACAAGATACATTTCGATCAATAATTATCATATTCCATGAGTTGAAATCATTTCATTAATTACAATAATTGATTGTAATAACCAATTAAAACAGTTACAAAGAAAAATTCAAAGCCAGAGCCGAAATTTCGAATCTACAAATCAAATGAACGGATGAACAAGAAATTTGCCGTTGCACTTAACATGGCTTCAAAATGACGCTTATCGTATGTCTTATTTGATATTTTGTGATGGCATTCCTTTTGATTATCATTTCCGTCAGATGTTTATTCAATCACAAATAACAAAAATGTCTCCCGAAAATTAAATCAAACATACATTGAACTGTTTAAGGCTTAGGAGAATGAAGAAAAGAGAAAACATATTTTCTTAACTTTTGTTTTCATTTACTTTGAGGATGGCGGCATTTTCATCTGAGTTTTCTAAGACCAAAGTATTTGAGGGAGATAAAACAGATGATCTGCTATCTGTTAGAGCTAGTTCGCCCTATACAACATACCAAGCCTACACCGTTCACAATTTGTTGTGAAAATAATAACTACACCGTACAGATAACACAGAAACTGCACCGTTGTGTCTGCATATTTTCACTCTGACTACACCGTTGTTTGGCCATTTAGTAAACACAGCGTTTGTGGTCATTCTAGACATTTGTGTGTAAAATAACGGTAACCATAGAAAAGAGCATGTTAAAAACATCCAAGTTAGAGCAATAGTTTGTTCCCTAGTTCGCTGTTTACTATGTAATCATCCTTAAAAGGGCAACTTTCTCGCTTCGAAAAAAGTTTTCCGTGTTGGGCTGTCTTTGTACAACGACTGAGTACGATAGGACAACACTGGTACTTGGCTATATAGCACCGTGAATAGGTATACATTTCTCCTGTACAATGATATCAGTATCAAGACAAGATACGGCCATTTAAGGAAATTATCGACGAAAAACTAAGACACCTACCTCTAACGATTTTCCCCCGACGCCATCTTTGATTGACCACTCAAAACTTCCGTACAAACTACACAAATCTAACGTACAACTTACAACACAGTGATGTTGTGGGTACCAATTTGAACGTCACAATGAGATGATTCCAATGAGTACCCACAACATAAGGTTTGATGAACATCAATCGAAATGTTGCATTTTGAAAGGCCATCACCCCATCTTATCTGTTGCTCCAAATATGTATTCAAGGAACAGTATATTACTGGTAAGAGAAAAATTGCCGACATCAGCTTTATCCTCAAAATTGTTTATGCCATGATAACTGGAGATTTTCTTTTTATAGAGTTCTAAGATATAGTTTGTAATGTTGATCACTGTATCATTTTGTTTTATTTATGATTAATCCATACACGCCCATCGACACTTTTTGACACCTCACAAGAATACGGCTTTGAGACAAGCAATTTATTAATTTCCCACAATGTTTTCAACCCAGAAGTCCAAAATACGTAAAATTTTGTTTGCTTGAAATTATCGTCTGCATCATCATTATATTCAGACAATGCTAAAATTTTACTGTAATGGTAATGGGTTAACATTACTAGACAGCAAAATTCTAGACTTGTCCAAATTTAAAGATGCTGCAGATGACAATATCAATTGGAAGAAATTTGAATTGTTTGGTCTTTTAGCGTAGAAAACATCGTGGAAAATGAAGAAATTGCTTGGCACAAGCAATTTCTTCATTTTCCACAATTTTTTCCAAAGCTTATTTCTTCTAGGGTGTCAAAGTGTCACTGGGAAGGGTTAATCATCATCAACAATACAAGAGTCCTCTATAAAATCAGGAGCGCTCGCTTTAGACAGAACATCCACCAACATGTGTTTGGGAATCTCAGAACCTCGAACTTTCAGCGTGTAACACGCCGCTTCAACCTTTCTAATACTTTGTCGGAGTGTGTACAACTTCCTCCCAACCTCGCGATTTGTGTTACCCAAACATGCGAAGGCCATTTCCATCTCCTGTAAGAATGTACAAATGTTAAATGGTTCGTCCAAGTTTCCTGCGCCCACACTATTTATAGCACGCCTCATTAATTCACCAGTAAGATCTGCAACACCAAGAATATACTCCTCAAATGGAATTGGAACCTGGAGTGTTTGTTTCGTAACTTTTACACGGTTGGCTGTACTTGATTCTGAAGTTTGGTCCTCCACCATTTGTTCTTGTTCGGTTTCGTTCTGGTCTGTGATGGATGCACTGTCCATATTTTCAATGACATCGACATCAAATGTTAGTCTCTGTTGAACTGTATCGAGTCCTACAAGTTTTTTGTCTTTCAGGTAGTGATAAAAAGTGAGGGCTTCTATGTACTCTTGTAGCCCTGTAACAGAAGAATAGACTGATACATGAATGTTCGCATCAGGGCCCGTATTCACCAACGTTTCTAGATTTATTTTCTTAAGTAAAATTACATACCAACCAATCAGAGTGGCTGAGACATTTGTCTGCGTTTGTTTCGGTCACTCTGATTGGTTGGTATGTAATTTTACTTTAGAAAATCAATTTAGAAATGTTGGTGAATACGGGCCCAGGGATGTTAACGCTTTCCCAAACCTCAAAACTTAGGGGTTCTCCTATTTTAAACCTACTGCAGTTGACAATAGGGATAATGGGAAGGGTATGATTTGCGTTTAGATATCAGAAAATATTAAAGCAAAAGGAAGAACTGCTGATTATCAGCATTTTCATCCTTTCAAAGATGTCCACTTTCTCTTACAATGTTTCAGTATTCAAAGGAGGGGAAAATGAGATTCCAATGAGTGCCTACAGCATTGGGTTTGATGAACAATAAATAAATAATTTAATTTTGAAAAACTTTCACTCCCTCTTTATATCTGTAGCATTGTAACATGTACAACAGAAACAAAACCCTACCTGGAGAGTAAGCCTTGAGAAATTTATGTGGATCATTCCCAGCCAGTTCTTTAGAGATCTCTCTAAACTTTGTATCTTCCAGGGCCTTTAGTTTTTCTTCCGTTTGACCATAAATGTTTTCTACGTCACTATCCCTGTGAAAATTCAAAACTTGGCCATTTTAGTATGTAACTAACAGATAAAGCAAATGAAGATTTGTCATTGCCATTTAAGAAAACAAATTTTCACAGTATAAACTATGCCAGAAGTAAAGACGCAAGCAAGCTTTTATATCAATCTAAATTTCTAGGTTATTCCAAGTATTAGAGTAACTTAGAAGTGATATCAATAATAGAAGATTTGAAAGATAATCAAGATATGGCATGAGATTAGAGAAATATTAAAGGAAAGGATAAATGCTGGTATCAAGCTTATGTCTTCTTTCCTTTAAATATTCTCAGATGCTTTGCCTATAAGACTTAGAAATCATGGTTTATTAGAGAAAAGACTACTATTATATAGTAATTAACCCATTACTGCACAGCAACGCCTTTTGACTCCCTCATGACAAAATGTTTGGGAAAAAATTGTGAAAAATGAAGAAATTGTTTGTGACAAGCAATTTCATGATTTTCCACAATGTTTTCTAACCTATAATGGGATTTTTTTTAAAATTTCATCAACTTGAAATTGTTGTCTGCAACATCTTTCAAATTGGAACAGTCCAACTTTTTGCCGTCTGGTAATTGCTTAATAGATAATCTATTACATGTTCAGTTTACCCATGAACTCTGTGAAGAAGAAATATAGCTCTCTTGCCCTCAATTGTGATGTCTCGAGACAGTTTAACAATTCTCTCATGTTTGTCATGGCGCTGATCAAGCTCTTGTTGAAAACAGTGAAACATCTGTATAACAGGAGAACTTTCATCAACATTCATCTCTTGTTTGTCTTGTGGTTTGTCCTTCCTCTTCTCATTCTTATCTGTAAATTAGAATCAATTAACCCTTTCCCAAACATGACTGTTTAGTGTTTATGACGTCTTTTTTCCTAAATACATGTACAAGTAAATAGCTCTAGGTAAAACATCAAGACAAAAGAAGAAAATGCTGATTTTTTCATTTGCTTCAATATTTTCTGTCCTTTATTTGTATATCATAGACAAATAGTTTCTTTATTAACATCTATTAATCTTATCGTCTATTGCATCTTAAAAGTTGCAGCATCCTAAAATTCTACCATTTGGGAAACGGTAAAGAATCAATGGTCAAATTAATGGTTCCAGCAGAAAGTCAGAAATACTTTAAAATATCATATTTTATCTTGAAATTGAATAAGATTGACAAATTATGACTGAAACCAAGAAAGCCATCACAAACCACATTTATTGTACACTTTAGGAGCGAAACACATTTGGTACGAAACGTTTCGGGTGTCGTTATCATCACAACGGCGTTACCCACCAAAATAATGATAGCAAAATGAATTCCAAAGATACACTTCAGTATTTTGTAACATTAAATTAAATGTCAACGTACTTCCCCAGTGTTTTCTCTTGTTGTGGTGCGAGCTCATTTTTTCTTATGTTGTTGTTGTTTTCCAGTTTTCTAAACAAGGGAGAAAACTTTTTTACTATTATGGTATCACTCCAGTATCATTTTAACCCATCAACCCTTTCCCGAACTGGACCATGTTTTGACCTTCCTAATACAAAAAAATAAGGAAAAACATCGGTAAGAACCGCCGATAATGACTATTTTCTTCTTTTCGTCCAATATTTTTGCGCTACACTAATCATACACAATTTTTAATTTAACTACTGTCTATCATAACTGATAGGCCTATAGGCCTATGCCTTTGCTAACTTCCAGTTTTCGTCTGCAGCGGCTTTCAAATGGGAAATGTTCCATTTTCCTTACTATTTGGGAAATGGTTGAATAAATAAAGAAAGGTGGGCAAATTTTGATGTGCACACTTCACAGCTCACATCAAAAGTTTGTTTTTGTTTAATCCGAGTTTTCTCTGATGAAATTCGCTCTTTGATATGTTGATGTCGCTCATGGGCGACATCAACATATCAAAGAGCGAATTAAATCAGAGAAAACGCGGATTAATTTTGGTTAAGCCTATGCCTAGACATATGCCTATATCTTCAGGCTATCCGGGATAAAGAACATTCTTAGTCATTCTTAGACCTTCATGTCTAGACCAAGAAAACGGGGATATAGGCTTATGCCTAATATATCTGTCTAAGAATTTAGGCACAAGGGAAGTAGGCTAAATGTGTTTGACCCAATCTGTGACAAAAGTTGGCCTATATGGAAGATCCGGATTAATAATTACGATCAAGTTGCATATAGACTGCACCGCGTTCTGTTATTCAGCGTAACTGCATACCAAGCCATTTCCTCTCCTCTGAATATTTAGCCTAAACATTGTAAGAGAAGAATTGCATCATGCGCAGATCCATCGGTGAGACCAAGGGGTCTGGGCCTCCTCGCGAATTGTTAAAAAAGGGCTCATCAACGTGTTTTTTAGAAATGTTTCATGCACCAATGCAGTCAGGCCACATATGGAAAACTCGTGCCGGATCTGGACAAAAAGTCTTGATCCGTGCATGGACATCAAATTTTACCAGGAACCCACCTTCAGGGCAAGTTTCGAGTTAATTTGAAGCAAATCCGCTGTGGACTGTCTCCATAATTATAAATGCGCTCTTTATGATATTTGATGGCAAGCGACCGTGTTGAAAACGTTTTGATGAGAAATAAATCAAATAAACATCTCACATGTTGCTTCTCTAACGAACGACGACTCTATAATTTGCTTATGCTATTTAAATGTCATTAAGTAGGCCTAAGCCTAAAAGCTCGACAGCACGATCATTTAAATGAAATGATGCAGTAGGCTATATGTATAACTGAAAGTTTGTCGACGGAGAGAGGGTTAAACGTATTTACCAAATGACTCCTAATTCTGACCTTCCTAGTAGAGAAAGATGTTTAAAAAGTAAGGAAAGTAAAGTAGAAAGTGCACCCCAAACAAATAAGCAGAGCGGTGCATATACGGCCGAGAGCGGCTTGTCAGTAATTTTTGTCAGGCATTTTTCTTAAATTCAAGGGCAGATAATTCAAGAACGAAAAGAGTTATCTGAATTCCGTAAGCGGTGTGCACAACTAGAACCATTGTGGAAAGTTTGATCAAATTCCTATCAAAACTGTAGGAGGAGTTGCGCGCACAAGAAAGTGCTAAATTAAGTGAATGAAGGAAAGTGTCACATAAAATGGCATGGTTCAAGTGGAATTGTTCTTATTTCATATAAATTATGGACGGATTGAACCACATAAACCCCCTGACGTTGGCCGGGACGGACAGACAGACGGACGGACGACCGGGTCCATAACATAATACGACCCTTCGGGCGTATAAAAAAGCAAGCGAACGAACGAACGAACCAGCAATTGTTTACTTTTCCCTAGAGAAAAAGAAAAAAAAGTCTGAAACTTCTTAAGCTTTGGACGAGTCTATATTTCGTCTTCTTGGTGAGAGTTAAGGGCTTCTCATACAGCGTTATCTAGGACAGTAAATGATATCGTCGGCTCCACTCAAAAACGACGTAACTACACCTTTTAATCAAGCTGTAGTTACGACATTTTAAAACGTAGCCGGTGATATGTGTTGCACATTCCTTCATGTATAAAGACTTACAGGTGTTCAAAACATGTCTACAGACGAATTATAGTGAAGATATTTGTCGACTTTGAGGTAGGATCTAAAGCTTTTTATTCGTTTTATTCTTCGTGCAAATCGATGCTTCTCGACAAAAACCTCATAACTGCAACTTGTTGTAAGCTGCAGTTACGAGGTTTTTGTTGAAAAGCGACGAATATAGAAACTTTCGGTCATTGAGAAATAGATCTATACTCAGTTCCAAAAGAAAGTGTGCACTTTTGCGTTTTACCTTTACCTTAATTTTCACAAAGTTAATGGCAATTTAGGGAGTAAAAGTGATATCATACTTCAGATTAGACCTTAAAGAAAATTGGCATCAAAACAGATGTCGATAGAATTGCTCATATTGCATACACAGAGTCAGATCATTATGTAATCCGAGTCTTCTCTGATGTAAATAGCGAAAAATCAAAATATCAAAGAGCGTATTTACATCAGAGAAGACTCGGATTAATCATTATGGTGTTGATGGTGTTGAGATTTTCACTCCTTACAGCTTTCCCTGTGGACAGAGTTACAAGCGGATATGCCGTTGTAGGGTTTGACCTGACCTTCCAGGCCATTTTCACGTGAAAGCTTGATCTTTCTTGTAGACGTTACCTGTACGTCAACGTTAGTTATCGCTACGTTAGTAGTCTAGTGAACTGCCGTCGAACGGTGCAATAACGTTCTAAAGCGAATTTATTTGCCTTTAAGATGGCATACAAATGACCAATTGCTATTAGAACATAAATACCGTACAAATTTAAATTTTCGGAAGGTTTTTGTTTTCACCAAGTTCGGTCTTGCTCACCAACGTTAATTATAATTCGTTTCACGCTAATGCACTATGTACAAATGTAATAAACATGTGATTTTATGCTACGATATGCCAAAAGGAGTGCAGCGAGTGTAATTTCTGATCGATAACTCATCCAGTACGTGAGGCATACGCAAAACACTAAAAATGCAAAATCGCAATCAAGCTGAAAATGGGTGCGTGCTACGTGATTTCTTCATCAATATATCGTTTGTCAATAGTCTTGAGATGTGTCGTACAAAATTTCCTTAGGGTAGACGGTATACTTTTCGAGATATTCAAAATTTAAAAGTGCACACTTTCTATTGGAACTGAGTATATTACATTATGAACGTTTGTAAAACTATATTCGATGACTATTCTCACCGATATACTAAAATAAAGTAGGTCTAACACCAAAAACTACAGAAAACTACATTCAGCATGTTTGCCATTTTGTCGTGATAGGAAACTTTTTCTAATTTTTCCTAATTCTTTTTATCGGTTTCAGTTAAATTGACAGTCGATAAATTTTGTTGTCCTCACATTCAATTGGATTGGATGGAGTTTTACGTCCCACTCAACAGCTATAGGTCATATGGAGACGGGACATCTGTTTAAAGTCTCATCAGAAAGACTGTCCTCATCTTCAAATTAAAATGTTTGAATTTTGTCTTTAAATTTTCTCGTTTCGGAAAGGGTTACACCACCGACATGCTGTTGAAGAGAATGCTACGAGGGGTGTTCATTAAAGATTTCCCCTGACCAACTTCCAATAAATCGAGATAATTGAGTCTTGGCACAAATATTAATCTTTCTCTATATAGCCACCAGTCAGACAGACACACTGCTCCTATCGTTTAATGCCGTTTTAGAGACCCCTTCTGTAGAATACCATACATAGTGCCCGAAACCTTGCATTGACCTGATGGTGGCATCATCAATGACAGACTGTGGGCGCCCAGGAATCGGACTGTTTCCACAGATTTACGTCCACACTTGAACTTAGTATGCTAGTGTTTGACAACGTCATATGGTGAGAATCATCCCCACAAACTTCTTTTATCTCACCAAATGCCTAAATGGGAGTGCGACCTTTCAAATACAGGAATCTCATGACTGCTTGCTCCATCACGCTACCTTGCTTAACTTCTGCACACGGAAATGAGAAACAAATTACATTTCCGAGCTGTAAATTGTCATGTGACCTATAGACGTATACAGTAATGTATGTGTATACCTCACGATAATCGACCTGGCAGAGCAGCCCTAGCAAATAGGCCGGGACGCTCTGCCAGGTCATTTCTCGTGAGGTATACAATTTCAACTTCCTACATCAACTGCATGAAAGGAGGTCAGGGGAAATCTTTAATGAACGCCCCTCGTATATGTAGTCTATAATGAGGTTAAGCTGCACGTATACGTGTGAAGGCCGATAGCAAGCAAGAAATTCCTTGAAATGTCCATGATTATACATGATTAAGTTTATTCTAAATTGTTACTCAAACCCCATATTCCACCCATATGTTGTGTGTAATCGTTTAAATCGTCTAAATTAGACGATTCAAATGGGTACCCACAACATAGGTTTTGATGATAAATAAATGAAATATTGCAATTTGAACAATAGCAACAAAAAAAAAAAAAAAAAAAAAAAAAAAAAAAAAAAAAAAAAAAAAAAAATAGCCTACCCCATCTTATCTGTACATAGCTCTAGTAATAGCTGTTTAAATATGCCAGGATCAGTATTACAATGATTAATTTTAAAATATCATTGAAATTTTCCCTTTTATGTATTAATAGACTGCGGGTTAATTATGAATTCTGAAATCGTGAGCACAACTTACTACAGCGATGCCTTTCCATACAAAGATGGACATCTATATTGTGAGGATATAAGAATAAAAGACGTTGTACAGTATCTAAGAGATGAGAGTATAGGACCACCGTACACGCCGTGCTTTATATACAGCAAAGCCAAAATAGTGTCTAATGTGAACTCGTACTTAGGACCGCTGGGAAAATTGCCACAGAAAACAAGCCTGAATTACTCAGTGAAAGCTAATATGAACATATCAATTCTTAAATTGTTGAAAAGTCTGGGATGCTCATGTACGTTGGTCAGTGGTTATGAGTTCAAACTGTGTCTGGAGCTTGGGTTCGAACCCACGACCATGGTGTTGAATGGTAACGGGAAACAAGACTGGGAGATTGAGCTAGCCGTGCGATCTGGATGTCTACTGAATATTGACAGCCTGTTTAACCTGCGACAGACGATAAGAGTGTGTGAGAGGCTGGGAACATGTGCTCGCGTCCTGATACGTGTCAACCCAGATATAAACGTGGTAAGGCGTAAGATATTCTACATGTATCTGAAACACATCGAGATAAGAACGATTACATTTATTACGATTAAAATAATCATATTGTAGAAAAAATAGAACATATGTGATTTAGAAACTCAGAATTTAATGGATCGACCCACAGTGTGCGAGGAACCATATGTCAAAACAAAGCCCCAACTCTCTCTTTTGATATAAGTAATCTCGTTGCAACAACCAACTTTTTTAGAAGCATGGGTTAATACATATTGTGCAATAACCGATATCTAGCTAATTAAGTATTTGATATGTTTCAATGGTTATTAGATCTCTCTTTTTCCAGAACGTTCATCAATACAACACTACTGGTAAAAGTGGATCAAAGTTCGGGGTGGACGATTGCAACATAAGAGAGGTGCTAGACGAGATCAAGATCAGCCAGTATATCACGCTAGTGGGCCTACAGTGTCATTTGTGATCTACTATACAGGGTCTACAGCCTTTTAGGTGAAACAGAATTAATAAAATGATTGCTTTTCAACAAAAACATCGTAACTGCAGCTTAAAACAAGCTGCAGTTACGATATTTTTGTTGAAAGCAGCTTAAAACAAGCTGCAGTTACGATATTTTTGTTGAAAAGCAGCAATTATCACATTCCTGTTTGCAGAACGTTCACCAATACAACACTACTGGTAAAAGTGGATCAAAGTTCGGGGTGGACGATAACAACATAAGAGATGTGCTAGACGAGATCAAGATCAGTCAGTATATCAAACTAGTGGGCCTACATTGTCATTTGGGATCTACTATACAGGATCTACAGCCTTTTGGGTGAAACAGAAATAATAAAATGGCTGCTTTTCAACAAAAACATCGTAACTGCAGCTTAAAACAAGCTGCAGTTACGATATTTTTGTTGAAAAACAACAATATCCTAGTTGTTGTCTCAGCAATTACCATATTCATCTGTTTGCAGAACGTTCATCAATACAACACTACTGGTAAAAGTGGATCAAAGTTCGGGGTGGACGATGAAAACATAAGAGAGGTGCTAGACGAGATCAAGATCAGTCAGTATATCAAGCTAGTGGGCCTACATTGTCATATCTGGGAATTACTATACAGCATCTACAGCCTTTTAGATGAAAATGAAATTATGATAAAATAATGTGGGTGCTTTTCAACAAAAACATCGTAACTGCAGCTTAAAACAAGCTGCAGTTACGATATTTTTTGTTGAAAAGCATCAATATCTTAGCTGTTGTCTCAGCAATTATCACATTCCTGTTTGCAGAACGTTCATCAATACAATACTACTGGTAAAAGTGGATCAAAGTTCGGGGTGGACGATGACAACATAAGAGAGGTGCTAGACGAGATCAAGATCAGCCAGTATATCAAACTAGTGGGCCTACATTGTCATCTGGGATCTACTATACAGGATCTACAGCCTTTTAGGTGAAACAGAAATAATAATTGTGGCTACTTTTCAACTAAAACATCGTAACTGCAGCTTAAAACAAGCTGCAGTTACGTTGTTTTTGTTGAAAAACAACAATATCCTAGTTGTCGTCTCAGCAATAATCACATTCCTGTTTCCAGAACGTTCATCAATACAACACTACCGGTAAAAGTGGATCAAAGTTCGGGGTGGACGATAACAACATAAGAGACTTGCTAGACGAGATCAAGATCAGCCAGTATATCACACTAGTTGGCCTACACTGTCATCTGGGATCTACTTTACAGGATCTATAGCCTTTTAGGTGAAACAGAAATAATAAAACAATGTGGCAGCTTTTCAACAAAAACCTCGTAACTGCAGCTTAAAACAAGCTGCAGTTACGATGTTTTTGTTGAAAAACAACAATATCCTAGCTGTTGTCTCAGTAATTACCATATTCATCTGTTTGAAGAACGTTCACCAATACAACGCTACTGGTAAAAGTGGATCAAAGTTTGGGGTGGATAATACTAACCTTAGAGAGATGCTAGATGAGATCAAGATCAGTCAGTATATCAAACTAGTGGGTCTACACTGTCATCTGGGATCTACTATACAGGGTCTATAACCTTTTAGGTGAAACAGAAATAATAAAATAATGTGGATGATTTTAAACAAAAACATCGTAACTGCAGCTTAAAACAAGCTGCAGTTACGATATTTTTGTTGAAAAGCAGCAATATCCTAGCTTATGTCTCAGCAATTATCACATTCCTGTTTGCAGAACGTTCACCAATACAACACTACTGGTAAAAGTGGATCAAAGTTCGGGGTGGATGATAACAACATAAGAGAGGTGCTAGAAGAGATCAAGATCAGCCAGTATATCAAACTAGTGGGCCTACATTGTCATCTGGGATCTACTATACAGGATCTACAACCTTTCAGATGAAAATGAAATAATAATTATGGCTACTTTACAACTAAAAACATCGTAACTGCAGCTTAAAACAAGCTGCAGTTACGATGTTTTTGTTGAAAAGCAGCAATAAACAAGCTACAGTTACGATGTTTTTGTTGAAAAGCAGCAATATCCTAGCTGTTGTCTCAGCAATTATCACATTCCTGTTTGCAGAACGTTCACCAATATAACACTACTGGTAAAAGTGGATCAAAGTTCGGGGTGGACGATGAGAACATAAGAGAGGTGCTAAACGAGATCAAGATCAGTCAGTATATCAAACTAGTGGGCCTACACTGTCATCTGGGATCTACTATACAGGATCTACAGCCTTTTAGGTGAAACAGAAATAATACACATTTTCCTTTTTAATAATTCTTTAATCGCGTGAAAATGGCTTTAATGGGTCGAATTTGTGAGAAATTCGATACCTATCCAGGTCCGTATGGAGCAAATAGATCTATACATGTATGTATATTGGGCGGGGAGGGGTTAAAGTTCCTGTCTGGTGTCCGAATGTTGGAGGGGCTTAATAGGTTTTCCCTAATTTTTCAGTGTGAAATAAGGAAAATTCGGCATTTTGGCCAAACTTGACGGGGTTAGCCCGGTACCGTTAGCCCCCCCCCCTCTCCCCCCCCTTTGTTCCTCCGGACCTGCTAAAAAAATTGACCATTTTGAAGAGTGACCGAGAGTTCCACCATTTGATTGTTTCTGTTCAATGCCAATTTTCGTATCGTAGCAAAATATATCTAATCAGTACGAAAATCTGTATTATTACTAGATCGAGCTTCATTTGACCCAATACCACACCAGGAAACCTTTTGACGCCCACAAAAATAAAGGCTTTTGAATATAATTGGAAAATGAAGAAATTGCTTGTGACAATCAATATCTTCATTTCACACAAGGTTGTTTTACATGGAAATACAAACAAATATAAAAGTTCTGTGCACTTGAAATTGTCGTCTGCAACACATTTGAATTTAGAGCAGTCTGAAATTTTGTCGTCTGGTAAAGGAATTTCCACATTTGAGCATTTTCGATAAACGCATAATTCATAATTTGCTTGTCTGAATTATTTGCAGAGATTCTACAACGTTTCTTTCGAAGCAGATGAAAGATCTTCGAAGCGAAGGATTTTCTGATCTAAGTGTGTTGAATATTGGCGGGGGACTTGGAATACCGTATGAGAAACACGTAAGTAGATCTAGATAAAACAGTAGGCTGTTAACATTCCCACACAATGACTGCTTTTGACTCCTCAAAAGATAAAGGCTTGGGAAAACATTGTGGAAAATGAGGATATAGCTTGTGACAAACAATTTCTCCATTTCCCACAATGTTTTCTACCAAAAAGAAAAAAAAATCAAATTTCATGCACTTGAAATTGTTGTCTGCAACATCTTTGAATTTGGACTAGTCAAAAATTATATGTCATCTGGTAATGGGTTAAAACAAGAATCGAACAACCATAAGCTTATACAGTTATGATGTCATTTCTCATAAAATTCAACCAATGAGCCGATTTAATAGAGACGATTTAAGAAAATACATATTTGTTAAAGACAGAGTCTAGATCTATGTGTGCTTTCACTTGATTTTCATTTAAAAATCAGTCATATGCCTATTCTGAATTTATTTCATACGGCATTTTTTTTTTTAAATTTTAAGTATAATTAAGTCACTTTATACAGTTGTGTGATATATATCTATTCTTTTCAACGAAACCCCGTATCTGCAGCTTAAAATAACCTGCAG
Source organism: Fragum sueziense (assembly GCA_963680895.1). NCBI lineage: Eukaryota > Metazoa > Mollusca > Bivalvia > Cardiida > Cardiidae > Fragum > Fragum sueziense. The sequence continues at coordinate 81,780 of CAVMGG010000113.1, forward strand.
ATTCGAGGTTTTCGTTGAAAAGAGACTATAGAACAGTCAATACACGTAAGTGACAGAATACGTCTTCTTTTGAAGGCTTGTAAAACATCAACTGGACCTGATCAAGAGATTCCTAGCCTCCCAAGCGTCGAAGAAGTGGTCCATGCAGTTGCAGATATTTTACATCATGATGGCGTCACGTTGATTCTGGAACCCGGCCGATCCCTGGTCGGAGATACAGCAATTCTAGCAACACGTGTGTTAGGGGTGAAATCGTCAGGTTCCACAAAGTATGTAGATTCTTTTTTGTTTTCGAAATGCAGCTTAAGAGAAAGGTCCGTAAAATTGTAAGCATAGTTCATTTTGTTTCCTGCATATGGGTGCAACTAGCTGCAATATCGCAGCCACAGACTTGATAATTGGTTTGGTTTGTTTGAAACCCAGATCAAGTTTCTTAACGGTTTCGGATTAGGCCTACATTATCGCAACTAGATCTTTCTAGAGTGCAACTAATCCTGTTCGACCCCAAAAAGAATATCTACAACGTTGCAAAATAGCTTTGACTTTAGAATGGTTTGAGATAATAGGTCAATTCAAAACGAAATATGATGTTTATTGTAACTTTCTAGTTACATCGTGGTTGACGGCTCCATGACTGAGGTGATCCGACCTGCCCTCTATCAATCCTATCATCATATAGACTTAGCCGAACCAACATTGATGATTGAGGGTAACGAACAACACAGCTTGTATAATGTGGTTGGACCAGTGTGTGAAAGCGGTGATTTTCTGGGGAAAGTATGTAGGCTAATGGTATTCAAGGACGGATCTAGAGGGGGGCTTCGTCCGGACCCCCCGCCCCCCTGGCATTTGCCGAACAATTAAAGTTTGACCATATACATGATATAACTTAAGTGTAATGTTACGAGATTTTCATTGTATATTAATCACATTTTAAGCCATCATTTGGGCTTGGACCCCCTGGAAAAAAATTCCTGGATCCGCCGTTAACATTCGTTATAAAACATGTCAGTTTCTTTCATGCGAATAGTTTCTCTCGTAACTAAATACTATTTAGTTGGAAACTGACATAGTGAAGTGCGAGGTTTATTGACAGTAAATGTTTTTTTAAGACAATATGCAAGTACTTTCAGAATAATCATTTTTTATCGTCAAGGTTCGCTTATTTTGAAAACTTGTTAACTAGCTAAGTGGCTCTAAGCTAATGCACAGGCAGTGTATAACCCTTTCCCAAACAAGACCTGGTTTTGACGTCCCTGGTAGAATAGGCTTGGGAAAACATTGAAACAAAAGAAGAAACTGCTGATGACCAGCAGTTTCTCCTTTGTGTCAATATTTTCTATGCCATATTTTACACAAATCCTATCTTTGGTAACATCGATTTTGTCATTTGTGTCAAATTTAAAGTGGATCGCCATTATTTTTTGTCATTTGGGAAAGGGATAACTAAATTCACCACCTTATATTACAGGATCGCTATTTATCTACTCCTCACGAAGGTTGTCTGATGGCTGTCTTTGATGTCGGGGCTTATTGTGCATCTATGTCGTCGAACTACAATATGAGGGTACGTAATACACATGCATTTTCGGATACTTTGGTTCCGTTTTTGGTCTTCGTAATATTCCAAACAATAGGCATATATCTGGTTTTAACATTGAGGAAAGAGTAAAACAATTTTAACTTTCCAGAGACGACACGTTTCTTTCTATTTCACAGCCACGTGCAGCCGAGGTCCTTGTAGACAAGTCAGAATGTACAGTAATACGCAAACCAGACACGTTCGAGTCAATGATTAAACCATATCTGTGAGAAGATACGTTTTCTTTTTTCCGCTATGTGACGAGCCAATCCAGGTTCCGAACCTACGTAGAAATACATGTAGACCTGATGGGCGCTTTCGACATTAACAACTGACACGACAACGGAATCACGTGGCAGAACAATTGCAGAAACCCTTCAATAAACATGTTAATACATGACCGATTCGTATATGCTTTGAAGCAGGGAATAGGGAAAAGGACGGAAATAGCCGGCTGTTTTAGATCTTTTTTTTAAACACAACTGATAAACTAGAAAGACCTGAAGGTCTTGAGTCGCTCCACAGGCCTGAATTTCTTAAGGTTCATGCTGAAAATTACACAAAGGCAATATCTTATCGTCACCAACATTCTGTTCTAGTTTTGTCTTGATTAGTCCATATTTGTAGATGCTAGAGTGAAATCAAAGTCAAAATAGAGCCGAAAATGGCAATTTTGTCAATTTCAAGGGCACATAACTCATGATATAAAATTCATATCAAGCTGAAAATTACACCAAGGCAAGATCTTATGGTCACCAATATTCTGTACAAGTTTTGTCTTGATTAATCAGTATTTGTAGTTGCTAGAGTGAAAACAAAGTCAAAATAGAGCCGAAAATGGTATTTTTGTCAATTTCAAAGGCACATAACTCATGATGTAAAATTAAGATCAAGCTGAAAATTACACCAAGGCAAGATCTTATAGTCACCAACATTTTGTCAAAGTTTTGTCTAGATTTGTAAATATTTGAGGTTGCTAGAGTGAAAACATGTCAAAATAGAGCCGAAAATAGCAATTTTGTCAATTTCAAGGGCACATAACTCAAGATGTAAAATTCAGATCAAGCTGAAAATTACACCCAGGCAGGATATTATCCTTATATATATTCTGTCCAAGTTTTGTCTTGATTGGTTGATATTTGTAGATTTTAGAGCAAAAATAAAGTCAAAACCAGCTATTTTTGACATTCAAGGGCAGATAACTCAGGTTATTCTGGTTCGATCAAAATTCTTTGAAGGAATCTGAGAAAGGGTCACCCAAGGATCATTCCTGTGAAGTTTGGTTGAAATCCATCCAGTAGTTTCTGAGGAGAAGATTTTTAAAGAAAAAGTTTACGGACGCACGCATGCACGGACGCACTGACGCACGACGGACACACCGCCATGACAATAGCCCGCTGGCCTGAAATGCCAGTGGAGCTAAAAAGTTATTGGCGATCAAACAAAACATCTTGTTTGCTCACCAATAACTGTTTTTATCAGATGTTGTTAACAAGACCGACCAATCCAACAGATGCCTAACATTTATACATCTTCTCTGCTTCAAATCAAAATCAAATCGGTTACGTTTTTACAGACATATTGAAGATTTCTGTAATTGAAGCTGTGTCTTGCGATTCCCTGTCATTGGAGCTCAACATTTCAGGGATTACATATTAATTAAATTAACCCTTTCCCAAACAACAAAATTTTAGGGTGATCCAATTTGAAAGCTGCTGCAGATGACAAAATGAGTGTTGATAAAGATAAGATTTGTGTATGATACAGCTCAGAAAATATTGAGACAAAAGGAGAAACTGCTGGTTATCAGCAGTTTCTTCTTTTGTTTCAATGTTTTCCCAAGCCTTTTCTATAAGAGGCGTCAAAACCAGGTCTTGTTTGGACGAGGGTTAACAAAATACAACACAATTAAATTTCACTTCCTTTATATGTAAAAACAACAACATGGTAAATACAAAATGCGCAGTGGTTGTGATAGTAACATTATTCATGAAAAGTATTTTGCCAATTCAAACTACTATTATTTCCCAACGGCCAAAATTTGAACAGTTGCATTTTCAAAGCTGATGCAGACGACAAAATGGTTGTTGATTAAGATAGGAATTATGTACAATATAGTTTAGAAAAAATTGTGACAAAATGACAAAATGCTGATTATCAGCATTTTCTTCTTTTTCCTACATATTTTCCCAAGCTCATTTTTATTTGACATGTCAAAATCAAGTCTTGTTTGGTTAATGTGAAATTTGTATAAATTCACACTGATTTGCACCATAGCCTTAAACTCTTCCCAAACAATACCTGGTTATGACATCCCAAATAGGAAAGACTTGCAAAACATACACTTTTAGGATGCAAATGACAATCGACAAGATATACATCAGGAAAAGGATCAAGTAAATAGGATATTGAACAAATTGATGCAATGCATTGTATTATAAGGATGTTACAAGCAATATGTCCGGTATACTGCAATTTATCACTAGAGATGGCTTGTTACATGTACCTTAATTTCAATTTCTTCCTGGTTTGAAGTTGAAATAATGTACAAAACAATTCATCTCCAAATCCAGAGCTACACAATAGAAGGGGTGATGACTTTTCAAAATACAATAATATTTCATCTATTGTTCACCAAACCATGAGTTGTGTGTACTCAATGGAATCGTCTCATGGAGACGATTCAAATGAGTACACACAACATAGGATTTGAATTTGAAATACCAAATTTAGAATGCCTTCAGCGGGCTCTTATAGATATGTAGCTCTGTAAATTAAATTGAAAAATAACTTTTCAAACTGGCACAAAATCACTCGTAGACATATCATTTGTTAGTGGGTACTCTGAGAGAATTTTAAAATCCTTTCCCAAAAAGCAAAATATAGGGTGGTTAAATTTTGACGCTGCTGCAGATAACAAATTCAAGTGCATAATCTTTTATCTTTTGTCTTTCTGTGTAGAAAACAATGTAGGAAATGAAGAAATGACTTGTCGCAAGCAATTTCATCATTTTCCACAACGTTTTCCGAAGCATGTTTCATGTGGGGCGTCCAAAAGCGTCACTGTGTGGAAGAATTTAATTCAGTACCAACAGTTATCGATTCCCAAGAGCTATGATACTGTTTTTCGACCATTTACTACAGAACATATAGGTCCAATTAAATAACCCTAAAACTTTGTGGAGAAGAAGAAAATGTTGATCACTAGCCGGTATTTTAACCCTTTCCCAAACTACAAAATTTTAGGGTGATCCTCTTCAAAACCTGCCACAAATGAGAAAATAGGTGTTATAAAAGATAGGATTATTGTAAAATATGACACAGAAAATATTGAGGCAAAAGGAGAAACTGCTGGTTATCAGCAGTTTCTTCTTTTGCCTCAATATTTCCCCAAGCCGTCTCTATTAGGGACGTCAAAACAAGGTCTTGTTTGGGAAAGGTTTAACAAAATGATGATGTCTATCTTACTATGGATATTGCTGCTCTTCCTCAAAACCTTGCATAACCATAGCTTAAAGAAGCTGCAGTTACCAAGTTTTTTATGAAAAGCGATGATACATAATTATATAGCTACTAAAATTTGGTGAAAAAATATTAAAAGAGCCGTAGTTTATTACAGATTAGTCTCTATATGTAAACAATAATCAGGATCGTTTTACCCTCCAAAAATGTGAACAATAAAACAACTAGCACCAAGTATACTACAGTTATAACAGTTATATTGAACACAGTTATAAAGAAAAGAGTGGAAATAAAACCAGAGATGTGGAATTTATCTACAGTCGACACTCGTTGTGTCGAAGTCAGAGGGGCCGTCAAAATACCTCGACATATCCGGAGTTCGAGTAAACCGTTTTTGACAGGTTTTTGTTTGAACATCATTTGGCATATTTGTTGCTAATCAAGTGCGTTCATAATTGAAATATAGTAGGAAAAGGAAAGAAATTGCTTGAAACGAGCAATTTCTATCCTTTTCCTACTAAATTTCAATGGCTATACTCATTTCACAATAATTTTGTTTAAACTTTGTAAAATCCGTTGAAGAGGACGGGACCAAACATTCCATTCGACTTAAGCGGAAATTTGACTTATCCGATGTCGACATAACGAGTGTCGACTGTATTTTGGACAAGACATCAGCTGGACAATGCTTATATTTACCAAGAAAATCTTAGACCACTTTTGGTTATATCAGGGTGGTTGGAGCACCTAATCATTGGTTCCTGGTATTTCTCTTCCCAGTATCCAATCATCAGTATCACAATATCCAATTTGAGCCTTCAACTGCTCTCTCATTTTAAAAAATGGTTAACATCAAAAAGTAAGAGACAAACAACTTTTGAAAAATGTCAGAAATGATAGTGCCAGAGAATGGGTATAAACTCACGAACAGCTATCAGTGCTCCGTACTCTGATTGTACAACTGGACTTCAACATCTGAGGTGCGTTCTTTAGAGCGAGATTTCTTGAGATATCTGGAGATATCTTAAGATATTTTAACATAAAGCATTCTTTAGATCAAGATTTTTATGTCATTCAATTGGAGGCCCCATTACTCTCTTCGTGCGGAAACCCTCGGTCAACTCTGTACAAACAATATAAAAGAGATTTGACCGAGTTGTTCCGAACACTCCATAATTAATAAACAGCGGTGATCCGAATGCTCCATACTTTATACAAATGACGTCATTATGACGTCATTTGTATAAATATGGAGCATTCGGAACAGCTCGGTCAAAGTCTCGGTCTTAAAAACGCTTTATCCAAAACACCTTAAGAAATCTTAAAAAATCTCGCTTTAAAGAACGTGCCTCTGGTGGGTACATACAGGATGGACAGAGTAGTTTTATAACTCTTTCCCAAATGACACTAATTTAGAATGTTAACAACAAGATGGATAGGAATGAAATGCAGCAGCTTTAAAAGCCAGTAAATCTTGAAATCTATAAACTAAATGTTCCCTAACACAAACAAGAGCTGTCCAGAGGGACTATGCTCCCCGAATAAAGCATTGTCACAATAAATGCAATGGAGAGCTAACATAAAGCTAACAAATGTTAAGCCCCCTTTTTCCATGACATATTTTTTATACGAAAATTTCAAATAGTTTATGGTCAAGGGCATCTGATTTGCTACTCAAATATGAAATTCATCAAATTCTGACCATTAGATTAGGAAAAATTAGAGAAAAAACTGTATTTTACCTTAAGTCCCCTTTTTCCGCAAGGAGGCCTAAAATCCAAAAAGCGGGAAAAACACATCGGCATTTTGTCATAGGGAGTTCACATTGTAAGTTTCATTTGATTTGGCCCAAAGGTTATGGAGAAATCGCTCAGGACGGACGGATGGAATGACAAGACGGACGGACAGAATGGACAGACAAAGCGGCGACTATATGCTCTCCCTTCAGGAAGCATAAAAATGTGAACACTAATGAATACAATATTGTTATCAATATGGTTATACAATATGGCAAGCTATGTGAAGTTTTTTTTCATGTGAACAATTAGTTTTCTTTTCCAGATAAAGTTTGTTGTCTGCAATAACTCCCATACCAATGGAGACTCCATTGGAGGGATTAGTTGTGTAGTTTTTGGCTTTTAAAAATGACACTTCAAAATATTGCACAACCTAAAAGCATAATGGTGATAGCAAACAAGACAATCTAATACATATACAGTCGGAGGGGCCGCCAAAATACCTTGACATATCCAGAGTTCGACTGATCCGATTTTGTTCGGCTTCAATAAAGTTGATATTTGACAGTTTTCGAAACTAATCAAGTATTATTATTATTGAGATATAGTAGGAAAAGGAAAGAAATTGCTCATTTCGAGCAATTTCTATCCTTTTCCTACTATATTTCAATAGCTATATACTCAGTTCGAAATTATTTTGTTTGAAAAAATTATGTCCATCAATGAGGACGGGACCAGATTTGAACTTCGACTTAAGCGAAAATTCGACTTATCCGATGTCGAAATAACGAGTGTCGACTGTACTTGGCAAGTGGATATACAACATAAAGGTTTTTGTTCATTGCTGAACTTATATATCATCGCTTTTCCACAAAAACCTTGTAACTGCAGCTTGTTTTAAGCTGCAGTGACAAGGTTTTTGTTGAATAGCAGCGACATAAAGGGTTGATTGCACATGTAATTGAAGCTTAAAGTTAACCTGAAGATTAGCAATTATTTTCTATTGCTTATCACAAGGCTTACTCAAACTTCCATAATGCAAAATTACAACTAACCCATTAAAACAAAATGGGAATTATCATATGAAAAATATCAAGAGAATTATAATATCAACAGATCATTTACCAGACAGAAAAGGAATATTATACACAATGTAGTCAAAAGCTGCACATAATTTATGTAGGAATGTTTTTATCAGTGAACTTGAGCAAAGACAGCTAACAGCAACATGACAAAATAAAACCTGTAAAAGCTGTCAGACAAGTTCTTTCAGGAAGCAATTACATGGCTGTGAAACATGCGTCTTAACCCTTTTCCAAACAGCAAAATTTTAGCGTCATCCAACTTAAGCCGACGAAGACAGCACAATTGGTGTCAATAAAGATAACATTTGTGATCAAGGTGGCAAAGGAAAATATTGAGGCAAATGGAGAAAATGCTGATTATCAGCATTTTCTTCTTTTGCCCCAATGTTTTCCCAAGCTATATCTATTGGGGACTTCAATACCAGGTCTTGTTAGGGAAAGGGTTAACAATTCCAAAAGAATTGTCAATAACTCTTTAATCTTAAAATGAGATCAATTTGAATTCGGTTTGAAGCAGAGAAGGTGGAAACAAGTAATAACTTTACTGAATGTGGTAAAATATTGAGGCAAAAGGCGAAACTGCTGGTTATCAGCAGTTTTATCAGCAGTTTCTTCTTTCGCCTCATGTTTTCCCAAGCCTATTCTATTTGGGATGTCAAAACCAGGTCTTGTTTGGGAAAGGGTTAACCCTTTTCAAAACAAGACCTGGTTTTGACGTCCCCTGTAGAAATTGTTTTGGAAAACAATGAGGCAAAAGAAGAAAATGCTTATAACCAGCGTTTTCTCCTTTTGCCTCAATTTTTCCTGACTTATACTTTACCCAAATTTTCACTTTATTTACACACATTTTGTTGTCAGGAGCAGCATTTAAATGGGACATTCTAAATTTTTGCCATTTGGAAAAGGGTTAATGTAACAAGTCCATATTATTTCATTTTTTTTGGAGCAGAATTTAAATGGGACATTCTAAATTTTTGCTGTTTGGGAAAGGGTTAATGTAACAAGTCCATATTATTTTAATTTTTTGGGGGAGCATAGAATAATTTTTGTAAATCAAAATGTAAATCTAAATGAAAGCACAATTACACAATTACAAAATCAAAATACTTTTGTGAAGTTCAGTGAACGCTTGCACAAGGGAAGAAACTCTACTTTTATTAAAGTTTATAATAGAGATGGGAACGAATACCATAATCAATATTCGAATATTCGTTTAAGATATTCGAATATATTCGAATATTCGTTTTGGGATTTGACTTAAAATGCATTGACATGTATACAGTATGTATAAGAAAGTATAAGGAAGAAACCTTCATACAAACTAGCTTAATTTGCGAACTAAGCAAGACGTTCCTATATTCTTAGTGTGTGTCACATAAGTCTGTTTGATTTCAATTTTTAATTTCTGTAAGAGAACAATTTCTTTAAAATACACTTTTCACTTTTTACTGACAAACATTTTCCCTTCGTGGCTTCAAAATCAAAGACGTACAAAATGTTGCTTGTAATGAAAAGGGGTTAAAGAAGAAAACTGGGATTTGCTACCTGATCGCAACCCTTCTTCCTTTAATTCTTAGTTTGTGTTTCCTTTATTCGACAGAAGCTTATATTTGCATTTGGTTTTGATGTAAAAGGGTAATTTAAAGAAAATGGTTGTTTAGGAGAAATCTAAATTCTGATTGGCTAATACAACTGAGCCTAATACAACTGAGCCAATGAAATAATAATGTAAAATTGTTAATTCTTCGAGGTGCTAGAATTATCGGGTTATCGGTGATGCATATCTGTCACAAAAGGATAAGCCAAGTACATAATTATATCGTCTTGACAGGTGTCAAAACGATTGCAATGACTGCAAATAAGATACAGTCATCTCCATATTCGAAGGATTGGTATTTTTTCCATCAAGTCTTTTTCTTATTTGTAACAAAAATCAAAATAGATATTTCTTCACTATGAATAGCGAATATTCGAATACCAGATTTGCATTCGAATATTCGCAGGAAAAACGAATATTCAAATATTCGGATATTCGTTCCCATCCCTAGTTTATAATCATTTTACCGATACAAACTTACTTAGCAAGCTATGTAGGTCAAGTTCAGCCTGAAAAGTCTCGCATTATGGGATCTTGTCGAACACTGCCTGCTTTACAAAAGAATTACATAAAACAAAGCTTTACACATTAACCCTTTCCCAAACGACAAAATTTTAGGGTGATCCACTTCAAAAACTGCCACAAATGACAAAATGGATGTTATCTAAGATAAGATTTGTGTAAAATATGGCATAGAAAATATTGAGACAAAAGGAGAAACTGCTGGTTATCAGCAGTTTCTTCTTTTGTTTCAATGTTTTCCCAAGCAGTTTCTATTAGGGATGTCAAAACCAGATCTTGTTTGGGAAAGGGTTAAATGAGACAAATAATATTAACAAACTTAATGAAATAATACTATCTTTTATCTGTTCAAAATATAGTACAAGTACAAGCTAAAATTAATGAAATGCATCTACAAATTTGCCTTATTAATCTTTTCAAGTTTTAATACTAACCTAAATGTAAAATAGAACTGTCGCAAAGTGGACAAATACCCCCTACTAGCGTGTTGTCACTCAAAAAGTGCTAAAGGTCAAATGGTTCTTGACTTAGGGAACAGAAATGGATTTTAAACAAAGTCCAATTGTGACCTTGACCTTAGACCTTCATGACCAAAACCAATAGGGCACCTCCTTGGGTCAAGGGCAACAACAGTGTAAAGTTTCATGGTCCTAGGTCAAACAATTCTTGAATTAGAGCACGGAAACGGATTTTAAACAAAGTCCAATTGTGACCTTGACCTTTGACATTCATGACCCCAAAACAATAGGGCACCTCCTTGGGTCAAGGGCAACACCTGTGCAAAATTTCATTCTTGACTTAGAGCACAGAAACAGATTTTAAACAAGGTCCAATTGTGACCTTGACCACTGTGACCCAAAAACAATAGGGCACCTCCTTGGGTCATGGGCAACAACTGTGTAAAGTTTGATGATCCTAAATGAACCAATTCTTGAAGTTAGAGCACAGAAACGGATTTAAAACAAAGTCTGATTGTGATCTTGACCTTTGACCTTCGTGACCATAAAATAATAGGGCACCTCCTTGGGTCAAGGGCAACAACTGTGTGAAGTTTGAGGATCCTAGGTCAACCTATTCTTGAGTTAGAGCATGGAAAATTATCATAAACAAAGTCCTATTGTGACCTTGACCTCCTTTGACCTTCGTGATTTAAAAATGATAGGGCACCTCCTTGGGTCATGGGCAACAACTGTGTGAAGTTTGATGATCCTAGGTCAAACGATTCTTGGGTTAGAGCACGGAAACGAAAAAGTCTAAAGATGGACGGACAGACAGACATGGTGAAACCAATATACCCCCTCTACTTCGTAGGTGGGGGGTATAAATATTATGTCTGGTTTCTACATGGTAGTCAATTAATCATAAATGTAATCATGCTTACAAATGAAGCGAAAAATAAAGAAAGAAAAGAAGACAATTAGATCTAAACATCATTATAGATTTCTGCGTTTAATACAATATGAAGTGAATTTTGTCATCTGCAAGGGCTTTAATTTTGACAAGTTTAACCATTTGAATCTGGCCTGCAATATTCAAGGGGATTTTTAATTTTTAGAAGCATCAATAAACAAGATCAGCAAGGACATATGATGTATACATATACAGTCTGACCTTATCATAAACAATCTCTTTGAACAGTATGATTTAACCCATTACTGCACAGTGACACCTTTAGACTCCTTCACAAGAAATGGCTTGAGGAAACATTGTGGAAAATGAAGAAATTGCTTGTGACAAGCAATTTCTTCATTTCCCACAGTATTTTCTACCTAAAACAACCATAGATACAATGTATTTAAAGGACCTCTACGGATAAGGCGAGAATTCTCCCTAAAAGGCTCAGTTCGATGGGTCAATTCTCAAAACTAACAAATTGAGAAACAAAATTAAGCTTTATGGTTAGGTAGACAAATAAAGGAAATAAACACCGATTTTTATGTCATTTTAAAAGTTCTATAGGTGCAGATAACTCTTGATTTAAGTACCCACCTAAATGGTTTCGTTTTCTTACACTACCGGTATTCAAAGAGGTAAAATGAAGATTCTTTTATTCTTACTTGCAATTTATTTTCTACAGATACAGGGATAAATGGTGTTGACATCATATGGCAGCTTTGGTTTTGTCCGTATTGCGCATGCGCACCATTGAAACAACTTTAAACGCGCACTTTCCCGCCAAAAACCGAGGCATACCTACCTTCCCAAGGCTGGCTAACATCGTTCCCCCCCTTGACCCAGCTTCCCATTGACATATGTTGTGTAACTTGATCATAGGCTTCCTTGGTAAAAAGGATTTGCTGGGTCACGGGGGGGAACGTACTTTTATACTAAAAATAGTACTCATATACCATATGCCATAATTTTGGCGGGACGATTTCGCCTTTAAACTCGTTTCAATGATGCGCATGCGCATTAAGGACAAATCGAAAAATGGTTTATGATTTCAACACCAATTGTCCTTACATTTACAGAATTTTTTTGCTTATAAAACTAAAGAAAACTTAAATCTGGTTTAATGAATAACGGTGGGGTAAGAAAATATAATTTTGGGGGTAGGTACAGAAACCAAGAGTTATCTGTACCTGTCGAATCGTTTTGATCGTACAAAATCAGTTTTCATATGATTTAGATACATATCTAACAATACAGTTCGAAATAATAATCAATTTGCATGTTTTGAAAAATGACTTTTCCATTTGAGCCTTTTAGGGAGATTTCTCGCCTTATCCGTAGAGGTCCTTTCCTTCACTTGGAATTGTTGTCTGCAATGTCTTTGAATTTCGAACAGTCCCAAGTTTTGCCATCTGGTAATGGGTTAAGTTCTACAAAATAGTTAACCCTTCCATGAAAACCATAACTTGAAGTTCAGACAAGTCAAAATATAAAACTATTAGTAACTGTTAATTACAAATGACAAAATAATGTTCCTGAAAACTGACAATCTTTATGTTTTACTGGTACAGCAAACAAAGATACAAAAGGACAAAATGCTAGTGATTAGCATTTTCTTCTTTTGTCCCTTTGTTTTCCAAAGCTCCCTATTATGGGAATGCCCATCATTGTATCAACAAATTCTCTAATTTAACCCTTCCCCAAACAAGACCTGGTTAAGACATCCCCAGAAGAAAATGTTCAAGAAAACATTGAGGGAAAAGAATTCATTGCTGATGAACACCAATTTCTCATTTACCCTTAATATTTTCTATTATACAACTTATTACATTGTACAACTTTTCTACTTTGAAATCAATGTTTTTTATCAGCCTGTAACGCTTAAAATTGGAGCAGTTTAACCCTTTCCCAAACAAGACCTGGGGCCTGTTTCATCAAAACATTTAAGTCGTATTTTTGACTTACCAATGTCTTAAATATCGCTTAAAACAACAATCGCATAACCCAGGTTTTGATAGAACGGCGATACGCGTTTCTTACCCTTACCCTTACTCGTAAGTCGTCGGTAAGTCAAAAGTATGTCTTAAATGTATTGATGAAACAGGCCCCTGGTTTTGACGTCCCTGATAGAAAAGTCTTGGGAAAACATTGAGACAAAAGAAGAAACTGCTGATAACCAGCAGTTTCTCCTTTTGTCTCAATATTTTCTATGCCATATTTTACACATATTCTCTCTTTGATAACTTATATTCTATCATTTGTGGCAGTTTTTGAAGTGGATCACCCCAAATTTTGTCGTTAGGGAAAGGGTTAAAATTTTGTTGTTTGGGAAAGGGTTACCTCTACATAAAAATATCACAATGGCACTTCTTGAGATTCTGTGAGGACTATATTTGTAGTAGTAAGAGTCCGGCAAGGAATTCAAACACACAGGCCGTGCTGGCAAACATGGCTGCCCAGTTTATTTGTGGAAAGTGTCCCGTCCGTCGTGGGAAATTGTCTATTATGGAATAAAACAAGTATAGAGCTGCAGACATCACAAACACTGAAAAGAAAACAAAATCATCTAAGAGTAAAAGAAAAGCTTAAGGTGGTCTACCCCTAATGAGATTCTCACACCGTCGGAATTTGTCGGGCACCGCCAAAAAAAATCGGCGGTGGAACTTTCCACCACCAAAATTAATGTTTACGACCACACCAAAATAAGTTCGGATACGAAACGATGCCGCTCGGAAAAACCCGATGTTTTATGAATCTCAAAATGGCCACATTACGGGTATTCTACCTTAAGGTGACAACATTCTTAATTTAAATCCAAAATCCTCAGAGACAATTTCATAATAACCCTGTCCTTTAAGCTGGGCTTAGATAAAATTGTTTTGTATTAAAATAATATTTTGTTATTTAAAGTCATTGTCTGTATCTTTGTTTAATAAATTTAAACAAATCAATTAACATTAAATTTTGTCAAAATATTTCTGGTAAATTTTGATAGTTCCAGAGAGGTGAGCTTATACTAAACAACAAAATTTTAGGGTGATCCACTTCAAAAACTGCCACAAATGACAAAATGGATGTTATTAAAGACATGATTTGTGTAAAATATGGTACAGAAAATATTGAGACAAAGGAGAAACTGCTGGTTATCAGCAGTTTCTTCTTTTGTTTCAATGTTTTCCCAAGCCATTTTGATTTGGGACGTCAAAACCAGGTCTTGTTTGGGAAAGAGTTATAATTATCCTGTAGACAAACAGGCAGACTGACAGTAAAGAATATGGTCAGACTGTACATTTGATTTGAGCTCGTTGATCTTACAAAAGGTCAAAAGGGTATTCAACGACTTTAACCCTTGGTTTTGAGGTCCCTATTAGAAAAGACTTGGGAAAACATTGAAACAAAAGAAGAAACTGCTGATAACCAGCAGTTTCTCCTTTTGACTCAATATTTTCTATGCCATAATATTTTACACAAATTCTATCTTTAATAACTTCATATTTGTCATTTATGGCAGTTTTTGAAGTGGATAACCCTAAAATTTTGCCGTTTGGAAAAGAGTTAAGTAAAATTCTTACCTGAAGAAAGGCAGATTAAAGCTATTGCATGGTATCTGTTTTTTCCCAAAACCCTTGGTATTTTGTGGTCAACTTTATTGGACATCAACATAAACAGGGACAGGAACAATCCAGCCCACGAGAAAAGGCACATCACTTGTAATAAATGGTAAAACCCTGTAAAAAGATTAACCCATTACCACACAGTGACAAGCAATTTCTTCATTTGCCACAATGTTTTCTACAAAAAAACCCCAAAAAGTATAAATTACTTTAAATTGAAATTGTCGTCTGCACTGTCTTTGTATTTGGAACAGTCCAAAAATTTTCCGTCTGGGTTAAAGTTTATACTGACAGAGCTACAGATAAGAGGTAGAAAGGGCTTTTCAAAATGCTATCATTCACTTATTGGTGACCCTATATTGTGATTTGATTTATTGGGGTTTTACGCCGTTTTCAACTACCAAGGTCATATCTTGGCGGCTGGAGCACCTAACCATGGATTCCTGTTGTTTCTCATACCAGTACTACCACAACACCCTTACCGAGCCTTCAGCTGCTCCCCCACATGGGTTCACGATATCAAACCATTGATGGGTGACATTTTTGTCAGTAAGGGTATTTGCAGGCTGCAAATTGCAGCGGCCGGGTATCGAACCCGGGACCTCTTGATTGAGAGGCAGATGCGCTACCATTAACTGCACCATGGCCGCGGCTCCCTATGTTGTGAACTTGTAACTAACAAGTTGTGAGTACTCAAGTCAATGGAATTGTCTCCACTAGACGATTCCAATGAGTGCCCACAACATATAGACTAAAGTTTTATGAATATCTAAAATCAAGGTTTCCAAAAACCCCTAAATGTTTTTTTTTTTTTTTATCTCCAAATTGAAAAATCTTGCACCCCAAATTTTTGCAAGCAGCCTTCTATGTTTCTTATAGAGTGGGTACAAGCAGGCTGTAAAATGACCATTTTTACCCCCTAATTTGAAAGTCAGTGGAAACCCTGAAAATATTTTTAAAAGCAATTATGACCTCATTTCTGCATCTTTGGCAAATTGCTTGCCAAGGTTGAACCAACCTATGCGAATTTAGTTTGAATTTCCTGGTATCGCAATAAGCCACCTAGCAGTTGTCCTGTTGGTTGTTACGGAGTAGCAACTAATCAAATGTTGTGTTCCAGGGATTTTGTTGCCTGCGAGTCCCGAGTCCCTGACTCACATTTTTTTCTCAGGACTCATTGATAAATATTTAGTGAGTCCCAGAATGCTAATATTTTCAATGTGTAATCCATGTTGTCTTGCAAAGACTCCCATGTTTGAATATTGGACTCTTTGTTTCGGCAAATAGTGAGTCCCAGGACTCTTCCGAATAAATTTGTAACAAAATCACTGGTGTTCTTAACACTTTTGACATTACTTCGTCCATTATTGATGATGTCATTACTTTAAGGCATAAGGTATGTTAGTTGCAATAATGTAACCGAAACCTTCTTTAATTTTGATCTGGTTTGACAAACCAAAACCCATCATCAAGTTTGTGGCGTTTTTTTTTTAGAGTTGTCAAAAATATAGGAGTCTGTCCAACCAGAATGGAAAAATGTGGTGTATTGCAATAGATATCTATACTGACCTGGTTCATCCGTACAGAAAGCTGGAACATGATGACATTCATTCAGATCACAGAAAGTGGCCCACCAGAGTCCGTATTTAGCTATTCCTGGTAACTCAAACCATTCATGTGTCCCTGCAGCAACTGCATACAGAATATTGGCAGGTACCAGAAGCATGAAGGATAGCTGCTCGTAGCCAAACATGGCTAGATTGGCCTTGGAATTAAAGAGTCCAAATGTCAAAACGGAGCTATTTAAAACGCAGACCAAAAGAGACAGCTATTTAAAACGCAGACCAAAAGAGACCTTTTCGTTGGGAGACAGTTACAAGACTTAGATCTTAACACCTATCTTAACAGCTGTAAACAGCAAAATACCACATTTGTCAATTAGATAAAGAACACTTCACGAATAACTGCTTTAGCTTCCTAGTAGGTCGAAGTAGTCTGGGTACGAACAACAAGAAGTCATTCTTCGAGTCATACGATCACACAACCTTGTTGCGACGAACGATAAATTTTCTTCTGCACTTAATTTATTTTCGTCTTTTAATTTCAACACGAAACAAAGTTGAATAAAGGAAAAAATAGTCGTCTTTTTCCCAAAACAATTGACCGGAAATCATATTTCCGCTACCGGAAGTTTACATGTAGGGGTCACACTAGACAAATCTACCCGTTAACCCCATTCACACGCGACGACACCTTTTGACGACTCCCCAAGAGAAAATAATGTGGAAAATGAAGAAATTGTTTGATGCAAGCAATATTTCTAGTTCCTACAATGATTGTTACCAAGAAATGCCAAAAGGTTTATCATTCCATCTGCTTGAAGTTCTTGTTTGGACGAATAGCTATAACGTCGCGCACGGTATTGCGGCACTAAAATGTAACGTCAAACTAGCGAACGTCAATTCTAATCATTGCGTAACGTTAAAGTTTTTGCGTAGACGGTTGTGATGTGTTTTTAATGTTTACTCTATTTACAAACTAAAGTGATGTATAAATAAAATACCAAATTTTAGGAAATATCCCACTGTTTCCGTCCATTGCCTTTTCTTAGATTTAACGTCACTTTGATTCATTCTATTATTTGTCTGAAAAATGTGTCAATTAGATGATTTTAAGTTAACTTTAAATAAAAAGTTTACGTTTATAAAATTTTTGTCCACAAGAAAAAAATCGAATATCTCTTTTACTTTGAATTACTTTGCGTTGAAATTTTGATATGTTAAATAAGAAAAAAACGGTATTTCCTCATTTAAATTATTTTTTTGTATGAATAAAGGAACTGGTATTTTTTAAAATCTAAAAAGTAAAAAAGTGACGTTTTCAACGACCCGGAACATTTTCTGTCCACACGCATTTAATGCAATAATTGTTTCGTTTATTATTCTAACCGGCTTTCTTCTATATATTTTAGAAAAAGAGAAAAATGGTATTTTTTATATTAAGTTTGGTAGCATCTGAGTCATTAATTACCAAAATATTTACGAAAATTGTCATTTTTTCTGCGACGTAATTCTAATTGTTACACTTCGATTTTTGGTAAACAAATTGAGATAATTTACGTAATCGACATCGAAATTTGATTTCTTTGCGACAACACATTCTATAGCATCTCCGTTATCATAAAATATATTTTTCTGTGTGTTTGACGTTAACTAACCACAGATTTTTTTTTTTATAAATATCCGTCGCATTTGTACATTTATGTTACATGTTACACGCGTTTTTTCGCTTAATTTGCGAATAAAAAGTCTCTCTAGTAAATTTATACAATGTAACGAGTTGAAAAAAGCATAACATTGAAAAAGATCACAGTTTTACTGTTATTTTGATATATAACAAAGTTATGAAAAGGTAAATGGGTCTTGCAAAATTTAGTTATGAAACCCGGAGGGTAGCGTTTTTTGAAAAGTGACGCAATACCGTGCGCGACGTCTATGCTGCTAACATGACAGATGTTGGAGGAGGATTTGTCTTAGGTCTTTTTCTTGTACACCAATTCTTACCACTGTCGACATCTATGTAGGCAATATTTGTCTGTCTTGGTGCTTGATTCTTGAATGAATAGCAATAAATTTTGTTCCAAAAATAGACTGTGATTAGGCCTACCGTTAGGCCTATGTTTAAATTAGCCTTTAGAAAAAGCGTCGGCGTGGTTACAAAATCTCGTAAAGTTCTGTGTGATTCTACAGAAAATGGGAATTTCACAGATAGAAGGCTATTTGGAAAGAATATGTATGCTTTCTCGTTTGAAATTTGCCTTAATCTGGAAGATAAAACATTTTTCTATGCCATCATAGGCCTACCGATCGGCACGATATTTTCCTTAGCCTACTGTATATCTTGTATTTTTCAGTAATTTAATACAACTAGGGGTATTCGATTTTCCCCTTCGTGACATAACTATTCGTTAAAGTATCTTAAGAAATAGAGACCGTAGTTCCATTTTTTCTGTCCGTATTATCGTCACCTAATGTAGTAAGTATAGCTGAACAATTTTTAGATCATGAGTATTTGTATTGTTTTAGGTTATTTATCCTCGGTTGCCGGTTGCCCATATGACCGAGTAGTAGACTGGGCGTGCCCAGGAAGGAACTCCCTTCTTTTGACCTGTTTCCAGCTTTGAATGGTGGAGGAAGACCCCAAGTGAGCACCTGGGTAGAACCACCGACGTTCTGCAAGCCAGCTGGATAGCTTCCTCACATGAAAAGATCATGAGTGTAGGCCTACATATTATTTAAATGTTATAGAATTGATATGCAGACATGCAGGGCACTCTGAAAAAGTGTTCCTAAATTCATTTTAAGCTCCCGGTCCTTCCCCTTCCAACATCCGCGCATAAGATAGGCTAATAGTAGTTTCTTGATAATATTTTGAATTTCGAGCGGTTTACAGAGTTTATAACGAAATAATTCTGTAATTTTCCTATAAATGTCTGCTCCGTGACGACCTCTTCCTTACCGGGACGCCTGGTAGTGACTCGTCCCGGAAGTGATATTTCAACTTTAAAACGCTCGGTACATGGCGTGGTGCCTTCATTCGATAACATTGATTTAGAATTTCGATAATGTACCTCATTGCACATAGTATAGTGAATACGTATTAATCATTACTGAACAACAAAGGAACATTTTATTATGTTCGGTCTTGACATCGAAAAAACATACGCAAAACAAATTTGCCTTTTGTATCGTCTGTAGTCTGTTGTGATGTCATCTAGATGTTGGAATAAACAAATTTGGGTCACAGAGGATATGACGTAGGCCTATTTCATGATGCAAAGCGTTTTTCAAAATACCGCGAAATAAGTTTTTTAACACTTTTTAAATCTCTGTCTCGGAGGTGACATGAAAATGTCGGACATTTGCTTTCAAACAAATTTCCTTTGATAGCTTTGAAATTTCACGACTAGATTCATCCAAAGCAATCTTTATATAATCAAACACGATGAGAAGCTGAAAATTGCAATTATAAGAGATAAGGAAGTCAACGAAAACCGAGATTTTATCGCTTTTTATGTTTGGGAAAGGGTTTTTTTTTTAAATGACGACAACTATTTGACGGAACTGAAATATAAATAGGGCCTATACTGCAATTTCTAACATATTCCATGATTAAAAATGAGAGATATATCATTATTATCAGAAATTGAGTAGTTTTATCTTCATTAGGGGAGACCGGGGCTAGTTGATGCATTTTTCAGACTTTCTTCTATAACTTATGATCTGAATGGCCAATTTCCATTGTCTTTGTATATTATAAAAGTTCAATCCTTCCTGCATGTAAACTGATATAGAAATCATTGTTTTGTGGTATATTTCTTCCTTTTACAAGTATATTTCTATGGGAGGTCGAGTGCATCAACTTGCCCCATGCGTGGGGCAAGTTGATTCAACCCATGGGGCACGTTGATGCATATTTTCTTCATTTACTTTGAAAGTCTGTGCGCTAGAAATAACAGTAAATTTGTCGTTTTCTTGGCCTAAAACTACGCTGAATTGACAGAAAAATGATTAACCTGTTGTCAAGTATCATTCTTATAACATTCAATAGCTTTATTTTGAAGTTTGACTAGCCTATGCTGAACTTGTGGAGTGAATCACTCAAGAGCCTGCTCCATTGCAACAAATAGGAAGAGATTGTACCCGAAACCCATATCAAAATTTCCGTTACATGATGGCAACTAGGTTTGGGCAAATCAAACAATTTAAGCCTGCGCCACATGGAATATCATACAGATCCTCAAGCTAAACAAGGACAGTGTCTGTGTTTAGGCTGTATTGAGAAGGGGAGACTGGGGCTAGTTGATGCATTTTTCAGACTTTCTTCTATAACTTATGATCTAAATGGCCAATTTCCATTGTCGTTGTATATTATAAAAGTTCTATCCTTCCTGCATGTAAACTGATATAGAAATCATTGAATTGTGTTACATTTCTTTAGCAGATTGAGTACATCAACTTGCCCCAGGCTCATTGCATCAACTTGCCCCGACCACCCCCACGTGACATGAAGCAATGTAGACAACTTGTGCAGAGTATTTCCTATCAAAAGAAGTTGTCATACGGAAGCTCACACATTGAACTTTCTGTGCGAAATATTGAATTATGTATTATCAAAGCCGCATTTGCACGAAACGAAAATCTGCGAAAAACCATAAAATTTACTTTCGTGTGTGAAAAACAACTTTTCCACGCCAAATCCACATTTCTTACCCAAATTTCCCCAAACACCCGGAGAAGATGGGGGCTTTCAAGGACTTTCTAACATGTCATTGCTGATGCCATATATGACGTATTTACATTTTTATTCCCAATGCATCAACTTGCCCCTGCATCAACTAGCCCCGGTCTCCCCTACTTATGATTAATCTTAATGAAATTGAAGTAAAGTTCTGGGACACGAAATTCACGTTTCTCGTAGAATCACCCATCTACGGCTTGAATCAAGCCGTAGTTACGGGGTTTTATAACAACACCCACGATACACTATTACGTCACTGTTAACTGGATAAAATCGTTCCCTATTTTAAGACGATCGTTTCTGTCCTGCAAAAATGCATCAAGCTCATTAAGTCTTTCGAAACATGTCTGAAACTTTTTTCTTACACCTAACCGCACTTTCAATTTCTATCAATGTTTATGGGAAACTGGACCTCTATATAGAAATTGAAGAAAAAAATGGTACCAGTGCTAAAATTCATTTTTTTCTTTGCCAGATATACAAGTAATGTGATGTACCATACAGCTTAGCCCATCAAAAAACAGTGACACCCTTTGGCCCCCTACAAGTTGGCCAAAAATGCCAAATTTTCCTTATTGCTTATTGCTTCCTACAGGCCTGATACTCATATCACTTTATAGGAGAAATCTATTCTTAACCCCGGTGCTATATACCAAATTACCAGTCTTGTCCTATCGTATTCTGTCATGGTGTAAATTTAGTCCAACATGGATAACGTATTTCGAAGCACGCAACGCGCCCATGTAAGTGTAGTTACATGGTAAATAGCGAACTAAGTAAGAAACTATTGCTCTAACTAGGACGTTTTAATCATGTTCTTTTATATGGTTACAGTTATTCTTGTCCAGAAATGCCTACAAACCGTACGTTTACAAAATAACGAAACAACAGTGTGGTCACCATGAAAATATGCATACCTAACGGTGCAGTCTTAGGGTTTGCTGTACGGTTTGCCTATGATTTTCATGAAAATTATGCTCGGTGTAGACATAATTGGTAGGCTATTTCAAATCTAGGGTGATCTCGCTCTTACAGCCGGCAGATCATCTGATCATTTTGATATCCTTTGTATTTATCATACAAAAACGGCGTTTGTTCTTCATGAGGGAACACTTGTCTGTTCGTTTATACATGTATATAACCGAAATATAACTATTATATACTAGTAAATGGGTACTACAGAACACGTAAATAGGGAACAGATAGGAGGGGGATTTCTTCTTATCTATTTATATTAAAAGCCGAATATTGGGAGCCCTCATTTGATTCATCACGAGGAAACGATATGGCCAATTGGTAGAGCCAATTATCATTGAAATATACGAAGAAAGATATCTTTGAAAAATAAAAAAACGCAAACAAGAAAATCAAGGTCATACTAAACATCATTCAGACCTTTCCCAGTCTCGTTTGCACCCTACCAAAACTTTCAATATACTTGATTTTCAATATGTTTGCCAAGTGCCTGACGAAAAATGTAATTTTGTTAGGTTATCAAACGGCTATAACTAAAAAAACACACAAAAAAGCACTGTCCTGTAGAAATGATGAGAGCCTCACATTGGCATCGAGTGATGACATGAATTTACATTGAACAGTGTGGTTGATCCGTTTTGTTTGCCTCGCATGAAGTTTCATTTCAGCATCTTTTATTCAGGACTTTGGTTTTTGAAGCAGATGATGTGACCAGAATTTTCCATAATCAGTGTGCAAATGTGCAATCTAAGATAAGACTATCGAAAGTACGGACATACCCTACCCCCAAAATATCGGGAAAATAGACAGTTCTGAGAACAGGGTAGTGAAACTGTTTCTAATCCGGGAGGCAAAATCTGCCACATAGGTTAGAGAGTGTTTGCCCGTGGTTTATGACGGAGTCCACTCCATCCTTTGCAACATTCAAAGTTTGGGCTACTAGGGAATTGGAGATATAGAGAGAGTTAAGAATACAAAAATGGCTAAAGGATTGCTACTGAGGTGGGCTGGTTACGGTATCAAGACGTTGACTTCTACAGATCGGTCATCAATAAATGGCAAACTAGACGGAACAGCCGTATGGAGTTGGAAGGTGTCTATGTTGAAAAATAAAGCAATTTCTGCCATGCTTAAAACTTTTTGTCACACCCTCGTATATATTGGTAAACTTAAAATGACAAGATAAAATATCATCATTAACGAGTTCAAAATTATCATTTCCAATGTAATAGGGTATATATTGATTCATTTCTACAACGTACACAACTGCTCCAGGTCTACACCGTACACAATGCGTTATGAGAATCACAACTAAACCGCACATTACACACCCAGAGACTACACTGTAATGTATACATATTTTCATTGTGACCACACCGTTGTTTTGTCATTTAATAAATCTGTGGTTTTCGTATTTATGGACAGTTTTATTCAAAATCACTGTAAAAGAAAGAGCACGTTAAAATCACCCGAAGAAGAGCAATAGTGTATTTCCTAGTTCTCTATTTACCATGTTTTATCCCTTTAAAGAACACTTTTCTCGCTTTGAAATAGGCCTACTTTTTCCGAGAAGGACTATCTTTGCACTCTTGTGGAAAAGGACAAAAGTGATACTTTGCTGTACAGCACTGGGAATAGGCATTATATTCCTCCTGTATAACATGAGTCACTGTGTTGTAAGTTGTACGTTAGATTTGTGTAGTTTGTACGGAAGTTTTGAGTGGTCAATCAAAGATGGCGTCGGTGGAAAATCGTTAGAGGTAGGTGTCTTAGTTTTTCGTTGATAATTTCCTTAAATGGCCGTATCTTGTCTTGATACTGATATCATTGTACAGGAGAAATGTATACCTATTCACGGTGCTATATAGCCAAGTACCAGTGTTGTCCTATCGTACTCAGTCGTTGTGCAAAGACAGCCCAACACGGAAAACTTTTTTCGAAGCGAGAAAGTTGCCCTTTTAAGGATGATTACATAGTAAACAGCGAACTAGGGAACAAACTATTGCTCTAACTTGGATGTTTTTAACATGCTCTTTTCTATGGTGACCGTTATTTTACACACAAATGTCTAGAATGACCACAAACGCTGTGTTTACTAAATGGCCAAACAACGGTGTAGTCACAGTGAAAATATGCAGACACAACGGTGCAGTTTCTGTGTTATCTGTACGGTGTAGTTATTATTTTCACAACAAATTGTGAACGGTGTAGACTTGGTATGTTGTATAGGGCGAACTAGCTCTAACAGATAGCAGATCATCTGTTTTATCTCCCTCAAATACTTTGGTCTTAGAAAACTCAGATGAAAATGCTGCCATCCTCAAAGTAAATGAAAACAAAAGTTAAGAAAATATGTTTTCTCTTTTCTTCATTCTCCTAAGCCTTAAACAGTTCAATGTATGTTTGATTTAATTTTCGGGAGACATTTTTGTTATTTGTGATTGAATAAACATCTGACGGAAATGATAATCAAAAGGAATACCATCACAAAATATCAAATAAGACATACGATAACCGTCATTTTGAAGCCATGTTAAGTGCAACGGCAAATTTCTTGTTCATCCGTTCATTTGATTTGTGGATTCGAAATTTCGGCTCTGGCTTTGAATTTTTCTTTGTAACTGTTTTAATTGGTTATTACAATCAATTATTGTAATTAATGAAATGATTTCAACTCATGGAGTATGATAATTATTGATCGAAATGTATCTTGTTTTCAAATTGACCCCTCATTGAAAAGTCTGATTTTACCCAAAATAAAGGATTCAATCAACAAAACATAAATTATAAATAACAAAACATAAATTATAAATTTGTTTCATAAACATTTGGGCCTTTTTTTTCGTCTTGTTCGACTTAAGTAAATAAGTCTTGAAAATAGAATTCTGGAACTGCAAAATTCATTTTGGAATTTTCATACGTAATGAACTTCGTCTTCAGGACTGACAATTTTCTGACCAAGATTTTTTGGGCTCACTCATAAAATGTAACCATTTTCAATGAAAAAGACAATATTCTATTTGCCATAATCGTTTGACTATTGGAGTAAAACGCATTGAAGTACTCCCAAGACAGTGTAACTTACACACATCCATAAATAAATGAAATGCAATGTTTTCCATCGAGAGCCGACCTTCATTGACCAAAATAAACAAATGCCAAGTTGATCAACGCTTCTCAATGACTTAATCACATCTGGGAACAAACTGTTCATTTCAGCCATTGTTTTCATGTTCTCGTGGGAAAAGAGAAGAGACCCTATCCGTTTCATCTGTTTTAGCACGTCCAATGGAAATATCAGGAATTAAGGTCGGGGCTTTTTGAACGACTTTATGGGGTGTTGAACTTCGTCATTTTTTTATGTTCAGGACTCATGCATTCAAAACCGGGGATATCATCGATAGCAAGAATCTTGTTAACTCCAAAATCCCTTTTTCTACGTTGATGAGGTCTATCTTGCGTATTCTATGCTCGCAAATGGGGATGATGTCCTAGTCTGACTTCTTGATAATATCAGGAATAATGCTAAAGTTCAGAGTTTTCAAATCTTTTTTACCCGTCTGATCATTGATCTCTCTCTCCCCCCCCCCCGGCGCACTTTTAATATCTGACTGGAATGGTCCTGTTCCGAATGCTTCACAACCTTTTCGAAACTCCCTTCGAAATGACAGTAGTAATAGGTGAACAGCATGGAACTGAAAATAAAGAAAAAAATAAAACAGACGCCAGCAGATTCTTGGTAATTTCTACTGTTTGACCCTTACGGAATTGCTTTGACAAATAGCAAGGAAACTAGATTCTGATATATTTTGATTAAAG
This sequence comes from Fragum sueziense, assembly GCA_963680895.1. Taxonomy (NCBI): domain Eukaryota; kingdom Metazoa; phylum Mollusca; class Bivalvia; order Cardiida; family Cardiidae; genus Fragum; species Fragum sueziense. The sequence goes on from CAVMGG010000113.1 coordinate 107,864, forward strand.
TATATTTTGTAGACATATTGTCACCTTCTTTGTTGCAAAGCATTTACAAGTCAGTCACATAAAAAATTATTAACATAATTGTTGAAGAATTTCGGTAGTAATTGTAAAACATGATTCTCAGCCGTGAAAACGTTATCATTAAACATAAAAATATTATCATTCCAGAAATGATAAGTTCTGTATTACTTCAAGTCTACACCGTTCACAATTGCATTATGTCTACACCGTTCACAATTTGTTATGAAAATATAACCACACCGTACATAAAACACAGAAACTGCACCGTTGTGTCTGCATATTTTCACTCTGACCACACCGTTGTCTGGCCATTTCATAAACACGGTGTTTGTGGTCATTCTAGACATTTGTGTGTAAAATAACAGTAACCATAGAAAAGAGCATGTTAAAAACATTCAAGTAAGAGCAATAGTTTGTTCCCTAGTTCGCTGTTTACTATGTAATCATCCTTAAAAGGGCAACTTTCTCGCTTCGAAAAAAGTTTTCCATGTTGGGCTGTCTTTGCACAACGACTGAGTACGATAGGACAACACTGGTACTTGGCTATATAGCACCGTGAATAGGTATACATTTCTCCTGTACAATGATATCAGTATCAAGACAAGATACGGCCATTTAAGGAAATTATCGACGAAAAACTAAGACACCTACCTCTCATGCTGTATTGTTGTCGCCATCTTTGAATGACTACACAAACCTAACGTACAACTTACAACACAGTGTGAGTATTAAGGCAAGATTCAGCAATTAAGAAAATCATCAAAGAATAACTACATCTGCCTCTCACACACTGTTACGTGGGCGCCATCTTGGTATGACTGCACAAATTTATCGGACAGACTGCACAAATCTACCGCACAAATTACAGCATAGTGAAAGTGTCGTCTGCGTCATCTTTGAATTTGGGCCAGTTTTGCCGTCTAGTAATGGACTAAGCCTGACTGTCCCACATAGTTATGATGCCCGAACTCTAGTACATGTCCCTTTAACCCATTACCAGACGACAGAATTTCTGACTTTCAGTGAAGATGGTTCGAAATACACGAATACCACTAATGGTGAACTCGGCCAAAGCGAGGGACGTTTTTTCGCGAACAATGTATTCCGTCGGTGTTGTTATAAAATATCGTAATTACGGCTTCGATAAAGCCGTAGTTACGAGGTTTTATAACAACACCGACGGTTTGTCAATACATAACGGGAAACCCTGTCTATTTTAGAACAAATTCATTGTCATTAGAAAAAAATCTTTAAACTCACATTTAGCCTAAACGGAAAAAAAAAATATATATACCTTGTTGTAGCGAAAAACGTCCCTCGCTTTGGCCGAGTTCACCACCAGTGAATACGGGGTTCGTGTTCCAAGTATTACACAATTTTGACTGAATTTCTCTCTGAAATTGAAGTATTCGGGCTACAAAAAAGGGTTCGTTTGAACCCCAGAATCCCCTCTGGATTCATCACTGACCTTTTTTTTTTCAGATCCAGACTCATAAATTTATAATGCTCATGATGTAGGCATGTTATCTATGACAAAAAAAAAAAAATATGACTTTATTTTTATGACAGACAGAGCGTGAATTATAAAACGAAAGAATAACACATTGAGACATGAGAAGAAAATGCTAAGAACCACCATTTGCCTTCTCTCTCAACAATTTTCTTTACACGCTCGTTTAATTGAAACTACACTTAAAAGACACTTCTAACGCAACACTTACATTTTTCAACAAAATTAAATAAATAATGGATTATGTTTTAAGAATTTTTCGCCAAATATGATTCAAACATAAAAGAATAATGTTTTGTTTTACCAAGACTCAAATATAAAAAGTCACAAAACCCCACGTGACTGCAGAATTCAATAGCATCAAACCAGTGTCACCAAATTATGCTCATATCTCGAACCCATGTTTCACAAGATTTGCAAACATACTATCAAGTACTAAGCAATTCTAGAATTCAGGTGCACCTATTTTGCATAAGAAATAATGCTTGCACGTGTCATTCAATATTGCAAGAAATCATCAAATGTGTTACCAGAGTTTAGTTTTTCGCCTTTTTGCTCTTATTAAGTTTCAATAACTGGAACAGGCACTTAAGGAAGAGCAAAGGACGAGTATCCCGCAAAGATTCATCATAAAGTATGCTTTGTCAATAAGAAACACGGTGGGGATTGTGCATGATGAGATGGATAACGAATACTGAGTATACGGACAAATTTGCCTCGCTTCAGGTAAGAAATTGTGCAATAATTTTCTTATTTCTGCTCCAATTTTCAAGCGTTTTTTTTGCATGTACCCCACATTAATGAGCTCTTTCCTCGGATATATGACTTGTTTGTAGAATCTTTGTCCAAAAATTGATCCCAACCGACCAGAAAAACGACAAAAAATTCAGGCCCTTTTTCTAGTCGGTTGGGATCGGTTTTTTGAGAGAAGTACGGGGAAGTTCCAGATAAATAATACATCTGAGAAAAGGGCTCGTTAAGACGGAGTACATGCAACAAACCGCATGAAAATTGACGCAGAAATAAGAAAGTTATTGCACAAATTCTTACCTGAAGCGTGGTTAATTTGGCCGTAGTCGTTACCATTTCGCTTTCTGGTCGGTTGGGACAATATTTCGGAAAAAGTACCGAGAGTTAGGCCTATCTAATATGTCATACATCAGATGAAAGAGCTCGATAAGGCGGGGTACATGCAGCAAACCGCTTGAAAATTGATACAGAAATAACAGAGTTATTGCAAAATGTCTTACCTGAAGTGAGGCGAGTTGGCATCAAATTTTGTGCAAAAAATAGACTGAGTTTACCGTTATGTTTTGATAAACCGTCGGTGTTGTTATAACATCTCGTAAAGTTTCTACGGTTTGATTCAAGCCGTAGTTATGAGATTTTATAACAACACCAACGAAATACTATTTATTTGTCCGAAATTACGTCACGGTTTACTTGATAAAATCGTTACCTATTGTCGGTAGTCGTTATCCATCCCATCATGCACAATCCCCACCGTACGTGAAGAAAGTGATGTCTTCGTGTCATCTAGGCCCATAGCGGACACACAGAATGTTAGCTGAATGTCATAAAATTTACTGCTGTTACATGAATAACCATCTATGCAAGCCAATGGTTATATGAACAGAGCACATTATCTCTACATTCCATTTCGATAGAATGAGCTCTGTTCTCGCGGGGTCATTTCAAGTCTAATCTCGGGACCTTGGCGGGATTTCAGTATCCAATCGTTGGCGATACACAACAAAACAATTCAAAAAGCTGATACAAACTTTCATTGGCTGACGCTTCAAATTACCGGCTTCAGCCAAAAATAGAAGCGACGTAATGTATACGTAATCAAACCAGATCAAACTGAATGATTTTGATTCGATAATTCAAATGTTACCGGCTTCAGCCAAAAATAGAAGCGACGTAATGTAGGCTATACGTAATGATCATGCAAGATAAAACTGAATGATTTTGATTCGATAATTCAAATGGTGTGCTATAATTAGATTATGACGACCAAATAGGCTGTTGGCGTACCGAAAACTGCAGAGGTCATATTTGAAGGTTTAATCAATAGAGCTCGGCAATGGAGAGTAGCCAATGGTGAGATCTGCGACGTAACATCGTTTCTGTATTCACTAGGCGGCGTTTTGCGATTTCAAGAAAATCGGACTAAATCCGCCAACGTTGAATACAAACGTAGGTGGGTTCAACCTTGGCTAGCGAAGATGATGAATAACATGAATGGCAAAGAATTTTGTGCTTAAAATAGACTTTGTAAACAGTTGTGTTTTGATAAACCGTAGGTGTTGTTATAAAATCTTGTATTGTTATTGTCCAGCAAGATTAACCCGGTACATCTGCATATGTAATGACCCCACTTCGGCGATGTTTTATTAAGACGCTCATCTAACGGACTAAGTACACGAAAATTAATCAGTATCAGTTTAATGTGGTCAGATAATAAACCGAAGTGACCGTGCGTTGTGAATATTTATAAACAAACGTAATCGTCTGCAATATTGACAAAAATGAGCACAAGGTTACTTCGGTTAAACAATATTTACGGCTTGAATCAAGCCGTATAGATCGTCCAAAAAGAGTGGCAGATGTTTACATTTTGTTTTCTTAAATTATACCGTTATTAACCCGATTATAGACGGCGAGATTTGACCCGGCAGAGCAGACCAAGCGGAAAGGTCAACAAACTTATCGTCCAGGGGTGATAGGTTCTTGTGATTTGCAGAACACTTCGCATGCTTCGCTATTTAAAGCTAATAGAGATTTACGAATTAGTACGAAATGGAATACGAATACGAAACCGAGATAAATTGTAGGGGGGGAGGGAGCATCTCAGCATACGTGATGATGGTTCCCCTCTTTCTGTGTTGAGTGAACGTGTCTAAATTCGGAGGTGGTTGGTTCAAATCCTACGTTGTCTTTTCTCTTTTTTTTCTTTTTATGTGCCGGTATTCCCTTTTAATAATAGATAACATTAAAATATATGTGATAAAATACAATTCAAAGGGAAAATTTT